>PVLD010016073.1:0-46289 GCA_004027595.1 Dinomys branickii | reverse complement strand
CAATTCTTTTGCATTTAGGTAGATATGCTCTATGGGCTAGAATGTGGTCTATTTTGGAGAAAGACCCATGTGCAGCTGAGAAAAATGTGTATTCTGATGTTGTGGGGTGGAACACTCTGTATACATCTACTAAGTCCATTTGTTCACACTTTTGGTTCAGGTCTGTTATTTCTTTGCTGAGTTTCTGTCCAGTTGACCTATCTCTTTGCGTCAGAGGGGTGTTTAGGTCCTCTATTACAATAGTGTTATTAGTTATTTGATTTTTCATGTCTGTTAAGATTTGACTTGTAAAGTTAGGTGCTCCATTGTTTGGTGCATAAATGTTTAGGATTGTTACCTCTTCCTCGTGCAGCTTTCCCCTTACTAGTATGTAATGGCCTTCTTTATCTCTTTTGATTGTTTTTGGTTTGAAGTTTACATTGTCTGCAAATATAATAGCTACCCCTGCTTTTTTTCTGGGGACCTGTTGCATGGAGAATTGTTTTCCAACCTTTAACTTTCAACCTGTGGATTTCCTTTTGAGTAAAATGTGTTTCCTGTATACAGCATATCGTTGGATTGTGTTCCTTTATCCACTCTTCCAATGTTTTCTTTTTGACTTGTGAATTGAGGCCATTTACATTAATGGTTATAATGGTTATATGTTGGCTTATTCTAGTCATGTTATTTACTTGCTGTTGTTTTCCTTCTTTTGCTGTCCGTTTACTTACTTGTTCTGTTTAGGGGATTATTTCTATCGTTGTTCTTGGGATTGTGGTCTCTTTTTTCTCTGTCTAGTATATCTTTTAGTGCTGTTTGCAATGCTGGTTTTGCACTCATGAAGTTCTTCAGTTGTTCTTTGTCATGGAAATATTTTATTTCTCCATTGAATTTGAAGGATAGTTTTGCAGGATACATCAGTCTGGGTTGGAAGCTGTTTTGTCTCAGAATCTGTAATATCTCGCTCCAAGCTCTTCTTCATTACATGATTTCCGTTGAGAAATCTACTGTGATTCTGATGGGTTTTCCTTTATAGGTGATCTGTTTCTTTTCTCTAGCAGCTTTTAATATTGTGTCCTTTTGCTGGATATCTTGGATCTTGACTATTATATGTCTGCGTGTGGTTTTCCTTGGGTTATGAGTCGTTGGGGTTCTATATGCCTCGGTTAACTGTACTTCAGTATCTTTTACCTTGTTTGGGAAATTTTCTGCTATTATTTCAGCAAATATTCTCTTTATATCATTTGAGTTGTCTCCTGCTGTTTCACTGACTCCTATTACTCAAATATTATTTCGTTTTGCCTCATCTTGCAGCTGTTGGATTGATTTTTCTTGGGTTTTTGATGATTTTATGAGATCCTTTCATGCTCATAAGCTGCCATGCTGTCTTCAAGGTCTGAAATTCTATCTTCGGTTTCATTTAAGTGGTTTTGCAAGCTTTCAATGGAAGTTTTCAATTCCTGGCAATCTCTTTGGGCCTGTTTCATTCTTGGTAATTCATTCATAAATTGCTCTTGTAACATTTCCATTTGTTTCCTACTTTCTTCTAATCTTTTATCTATTTCTTCTCTATGTGTACAGAACATTTCTTCCATTATAGTTTTCAGTTCATATTTTGTCTGAGAGATTATTGCAGGTATGTGGCTTATTTCTGATTTAAGCTCTTCTAGGCCTGTTGGAGTTGTTTCATTATTTTGGATGCAATCGTTTCAGAATTTGCAGGTATGTGGCTTCCTACTTCCCCTGTATCCTCGCATCCAGGATTTGTTCTGGGTGGGGTTGAGTTCTGAGACTGCGTTTTGTTCTTCTGTCTTCCCATTTTTGGGTATCAGATTCGAAATATTGAGCAATAAATTACCCAGGCAGTTCACCAGGCAAAGGTCTGTTGCAAAGGCTGCTCCAATGACTCCTTCTCTTCAGGAGAATGTCCCTTATGCTTTCTGCTGAGAGTTCTGCTTAAAAGACTGCTCAGGTGCTGGTTTGTGAGGTGGGCTACTCCCTACCGGAAGACCTGGGTCAGGCATGTAAATCCACTCCCCCGCCCACCCAGGGTTCCCTGCAGGTATGGGGACAGATCTCCTCCCCCACTTGGTGATCCGGTCGCGACGCGCAGATAGCTCGCCCGTTTCTGAATCCGTGCCGGCAGGAAGGTTCCAAAGTGCCAATTCTCGTGCTTTCCGGGTCTGGGGGAGGAAGTGGGATGCTCCACACCTCTGTGCTCCTTACGCCGGGCCACGGACTGCAGGCAGCTGAAGGCTTTGGCGGTGGGGGCCAGGACCGGAGCGGGATTCCGTTTCGCTGCTCTGATTTGAGGAGCCTGCCCGAGGAGCGCTGGTTCTGAGACCGCCCTGCGCTGCAGCAGCTAAAAACCCAATTGTTTGGCCGCCATTGCTGGCGAGCCCGCAGGGTCGGGAGGCGGGAGGGACCGAGCCGCCTGCGTCCGTGGGGTGCTCGGACCCAGGCGAGCTGCCAACCGCCCGCCGCGCTGAGTGTCTCTGGTTCCCAGCGCTCCGGTCTTTCCGGCCTCTCACCACGGCAATTTGGTCTGACCCGCCGCATCTCTGGCAGCGCGGAGAAACACGTTCAGTTTGAACTTCCCAGCTGAGGTCCCGGCGTTCGCACTCGCCAAGCCTGTCTGCAGCTGGGGGACTCTATCAGCGAGGATCCTTCCTTTGCTGCTCACCTGGTGTCCATCATCCCGGAAGTCCTCTAACGCATATTTTAAACATACTATATGTATGTGATATTCATATACCTTTTACACCTCTTAGGCACTCCTTGATCTTACCATAATGACAAATCCTTAAGGAAGCTTTACTGTTGTACTGATGTGAATGTCACATACATACATACATATATACACACATACATACAAATATGCATATATTTCACAGTTACCATTAATTCCTCTGGTTCTTGCTTATTCATAATATTGTGTTTGTATCACTGTGTGTTTTTTATCACCCTACACTTAAGGTGGAGTCTGTCTTTCCCCATGTCAAAGGCAGTGAAAATGTCCTGAACACTATATTTCTAGCATGAAGCACAGATACTGGCAGTTAAGTAAGTACTTGAAGAACAGTTTTGCTTTCAGGTTTTTCTAAAAGTGATTTACTATTAAGATAGTTACGTAAGTGTAAATTACGATATGGACTTGGTTGTAAATTCAGTTGGGTAACATCAAACCGCAATCTATTGTGTGTATATATATATTTAAATATTTAAATAAATAGTGTGATGAAACCACCTTGGGTTTTAAAGTCTTATGGGCTAATTTAATATCTTCTTTTGCTATTTACTGTGTGAACTTGGGCAAAATCACTTCATCTGTGAAAAAAGTAATAACTTTTTATAGTTATAAAAATTAAATGAAATAATATGCAAACTCTTCTAAAGTATAATGAACATAGTAGGCACTAAAATGTTCACAGGTTAATCATTTGCAGAGATTTAAAAATTACAGTTACCCTATAAATTTCATAGTTCATAGCAATATCATTCACTAAAAGTACTGGAAAATATCTATTGTGACTTTAAAGCACATTTCACATCACTTAGAAATCATCTGTAATGAGCAGAAAACTTCTCTTACATGATAAATATTACATTTATATTTGATAAATAGGAGAAAATATGCCTGCTTAAAATTTGATCTATTTGTGTATAGTGATGAACATAAGTGAGAATATTTTTCAGCTACTTTGAAATATTCAGCTGCCCAGGGAGAAGGCCTGGATGCTGTTTTTGAAGGAAATAAATATTTCAGCCTCATATTTCAGCCTTTTTTCTTCATGTCTTTGATCTGGCCTTGGTTCGCTTATCATTCTGCTCAAATCGCCCCGCACGGCTGCTCTCTCCTCAGTGAGACATGATCTGTGCCTTCTCCAGAAGGTTTAGGGTTCTGTCATTGGAAAGGGAGAGTGTCTATTTTCTTTTTATTTATAATACTATAAAATGTATTAGTGAGTATGCATGTAAGCTTTGCATCTATGGTACATAATTTATTCATGGAAGTTTTAATCAGTAGCTTCTTAAGTACCAGAAATATAAGAGAGAAACATCAGAGATGGGAATTTAAAGAAGATAAAGATTTTAAGTGCATTTTCCTTCAGTATATATCATGGCTAGTTTATTTCTAAAGATAATTTTCTCAAGATTTTCTTATTTTGACACAAAATTGAATTGCTTTTCAATTGGCTGAGCCAGAGATCATTTAATTTATGTGTGGATCCATATTATAGGGTTAAATTACTATAACATAAAATTATTTGTGTTTAAATCTTTTTATTAAATTTACTTGCTAGATTTAATTTCTACTTTATATACAAATGTGATCTTCTGAGATTGGTTCCTATACAGATTCTCCCTGCCTTTTTAGATTCTTTGTATGTCAGTAGACCTTAAAATTTGTCGGAGAATTTAATATGTATAATACTGTACTAGCATTTGATTTTTCTCCTTGCATTTGTATCTTTTTTCTTTAGTCAGACCATTGTTTCTCCAAGATAGAAACTGTTTCTTCTATTCCTTTTACATTTTCTCTATTATTTATCAGATCTCAAAATTATTTCCCAGTGCCCTTGTTTCAATTTCTCGATCACAGCTCATAGTTCAAATTTAGTTGACTTCAAAGATTTATGGTGAAAAAATCATATCTTCTTAAGAGGCTTTTGGGGGGCTGGGGATATAGCTCAGCAGCACAAGCGCCTCCCTGGCAAGTGCGAGGTCCTGAGTTCAATTCCCAGTACTGGGGTTAAAAAAAGGCTTTTGGATACCTGAAGATTTTTCATTCACAGTCATAACTAAGATGCTTTAACCAGTCATGATTCTTTAAGACTAAGTGAACCTAAATTATTAGATCCTTATAAGAAGATATCCTTATTAGAGAAGATCCTTCTGTAGGACTTCTTTGTCCTGTTGTAACTCTTTCGAACATTTTCTTTAGTAGCGAGAGAAAGCTTTCTCATCGCTTTAGTCCTGGAAAATTAGACTTTTGTTTACCCTTATCATTTGTTTCCTACAGTCCTAGCAGTGTTGCCTCATTTGAACTAAGATTACGCTTCCTGTGCTTCTGATGCTGAATGCTGTGCTGGCTTCTTTTGGTTACCCTTACTGTTCTTGCAGTCTGTTAAGTGCAGTCAATTGTGAGGGGCTTCTCAGGTGGTTGTTTCGATCCACAGCAGTAGGATTAACGTTCCTACAGTAAAGCTCTGCTTCCTGTACATCCATCTTTCCCATTACATGGAGGAGAACAACGTCTGTCTGACTCTGCCTTCTAATTTTTTAAGGACTTGCACACATATATCTGTTAAGCTTGGTACTTACTTTCATTTTTCTCCTGTTTACTCTATGCACCCTCTTAGAACAGGTTTCTCTTAGCACTGTGCTCTTTAGTATAAATGAGCACCTAATATGCAGTTGGTTTTAATCAGTGTTTGATGAATGAGTCGGGGAAGGTTGAGTGGCACTGTTACAGCCGAACTGAGTTTATATTCTTGACAAAGAAGAGAAGAAAAATTCAGAATTGCTATGAATATTTAAAATGTATTTAATTTCAATATGATGTTATTTATGCTTAGAAGTGAACTGAATCTTCCGATATATTGTCAAAGTTCTATTTACAAATTATTTGGCTTTTTTAAGGTTGAGTGATTACATGATTTTCTGATATTCGGCCTCCTCTGCAACTCAAGGTAGCACATTGTGTCTATATATTTTGAACTGGATTAGTACCACGAACACCTACCATGTGACAGAATTGCCACCTGCATCCTTGATGTGAACAATGCAGAAC
Organism: Dinomys branickii; assembly: GCA_004027595.1. Taxonomy (NCBI): domain Eukaryota; kingdom Metazoa; phylum Chordata; class Mammalia; order Rodentia; family Dinomyidae; genus Dinomys; species Dinomys branickii. The sequence goes on along the minus strand of PVLD010016073.1, from coordinate 40,516 downwards.
TGTGTGCCAATATCTTTTCCTTGCAAGGTCTTGAAACTTTCTTATATATTTTTACTTTATATGTGAACTGGCAAGCTCCTACATATCTGATAGTCTCTGTGATTCCCTAAAGTTTTTAACTACCTTATTCCTCATTATCCATTGCATAGTTCTTTTCTACATCTTCATCTTATGAATCTGCCCAGGAAAACCAAAATTGTTTTGGTCACAGGAAGTCTTAGTGGTCATTCATTCTGTACTAATGAGACTTAGAGTTTGGTGTTTGGGCAGATGCAGCTTAGTGTGGGAGGATGCCTGGAGAGACCTAAGTAGTCTTTGGCCAATTTTATCATTGTCCATTTCCCACTCAAACTTTACATTTTTATGTGTAAAATATATTTTGGAGAAATAATTCACTTTTTAGGTTGCCTTTGAAACTTTGTAATATTCTTTGGAAGAATTTAAGTACTGAACATTTCAGAAAAACTTCAAATAGTAACACAATTCAGTCTATAATTTTTTTCTTTGTCTGATTTTTGTACATTTGCCCTAATCCTCAACTCCAATTTTGTTCCTCATAGCACCTTAAATATGTTAGATGCTCTTGGTAATTGTGTTTGATAAATAGAAGTATTGTTAGCTGTATTAGTTTCCTATCACTGCCGTAACAAATTGCTGTAGTATCTTAAAACTACTGAAAGTTATTACTGTATAGTTCTGGAGGTCCAAAGTTCAACGTGAGACCTAAAGGAAGTCGTCAGGACTGGCTGATGACTTCAAGACGTTGTTAGGAAGAAGCCGTCCTGGTCTGGTGGCCTGACACACACTGACTGTGCTGACTGTGGAGATCAATTTGGACGTGTTCTGATGATTCCAGTATCAAGATCAATACTTTAGGAATGTTCCCTTTACCAGACATTCCTTTCCAACTGCTGAAGTATCTAATGTTTACATGTCTATAGTATTTACCTTTTTCTTTTTACAGGAATTTGCAAAAGACATAGGACAAGGAAGAAGAGACTCAAACAGTTCACTCACTCACCATGCTTAGTGCAGTGTATTATATTTAATATTTCTGACTAGTTTAGTCTAATTAATTTAAGCACCAATTGGCAACCAAGAATGTAGATGAAGTTGCATTTTAAAATCTTCTCCAGCCCAGCCAAAAGGGAATGGACTCTTCTAGCTGTTTTTCAGACTTACTCGAAGTTTTTTGTTTTGTTTTCCTTGGAGTTTCCAGTGGAGATGCCAAACTGGCAGCAAATGAAGTATACTGTAATTGAAGCCTTACGAATATATATTGGATTGTGGCCATCGTTATCAAAGTGCTCTTACAGAAATGTGCCAAAGGAAGATTTTCAAATTACAGTTGGCCTTCACGTGAAAATGTTAGCTTGTAAAACTTGAGAAATACTAAATTGTAGTCCATTAGTCCCCTACATTTTATTGTCCTTCTGGGATAATCATGTACTTCAGAATGTCCTTTAATCTGAGTTGGTTTGTGATTGGGTAAGGGTGCAGCTTCTTTTTTCCACCACTTTGTCTGTATTGCTTGTATTGTTCTTATGCTATTTCATAAGTGGATGTCTTTCTGTTAATATGTTTTCCTGCTTTTATTTTTAAAATAAATTAAAAAAAAAGAAACGGCTGGTCACTGTGATGCATAGCTGGTCACTATAATGCACATTGTATGAACCAGTCCCTAGTGACATGCCATTGTGCCTTTGTATTTTCTGCTTGCTTATCCCATAAAAGCCTTAGACCATCAGCGATCTGGGCCTGATATTCTTGGAGTGATCCTGATCAGTGCCAGTCGACATAAATCAATCCTAGGTGTTGTTTCAGTGTTTCTGCTTGCCATTGCAGTAGGTCATATATTTTTGCAAGATATGGTAGCAGAATTTCTTTGGTCTAATTAATGGCATATTGTTTAAAATTATTTAAACTTTTAAGCTTTCAAATGTTGTCCAATATGCTTTCTTTTCTATTTATAGATTAACTAAACAAAGGCAATCTTTTGATAAATTGTTATCGAAATTATGTAACCATTGGTGAATTCCTACCATCTTGTTTTTTGATATTCTGTATGATTTGTAATTTTTTAAATTATTTTTATTCTTTTTAAAATAAAAAAATAAAAAGAAGAAGGTTTCAGTTTGGTGAGAGTTTCAATATAGTGAGGAGAAAGTTTGATATTTTGGTTATTTTATATTACATACATGGTCTTAAAGGAAAACCTATAAGTTCATATCTTAGAGCAATTTTTAAATATAGATCTGAGCAACTTCAAAAACCTCATATCACCTTTTGCCTATCTTGGAAAAGACAGTGGCATCATGGTTTCCTAATGTCTTTTCACGTCATTATGATAGTTCTCTAAAATTGGCTTTGGACGAACTGTACTATTAGATCCATCAATATCCTTCAGTGTTAGTAATAAGATGATGTTATATATATATGGGATGTATATGTGTGTGTGTGTGTGTATGTGTGACATACGTATGTATGTGTGTATATACATATGTAGTGCAGCATTGCATGCAGAGATGGTAAACCAAGTTAATGTGATTCATGGCATCCAAAACATAACAACAACATAGTGTGGGGACCACCAACAGGAACCTAGAAACAGACCACCAGCGCTGGAATCCTGGCTTGAGCAGGTGGTAAGGGGGTCACTGGAACATGTGTCTATACCCCATTTTGCTGTTCTATAAAAGGAAGGATAGAATAAACTTTTTGCAGGTTTATGGAGAAAATAAGGGAGAAAAGATACATGAAAGTATTTTTCTTAGTGCCCAGCACCTAGTCAGAACTCAGAATTAGTTATTAGGAACTTGTGTGCCTTTATAGCCCAAAGCCTTTAGTTTTCTTCCATTAGCATGCAAAAGTTTGTTCTGTTTTTGTTTGGCCCTTTTGACTCCATGGTGTCAGTTTGAGGTTGAGAGAGATGCAACGGTTAGTAGTTCTTTTAGGCAAGTCTATTAGAGACGGTAGAACAATTCTAGGCCACCATGTTGCCTCTATTACTTTGACCACCGGAAGATCAACTGCTGGTAGATAGGCATCTTTCACTGATTCACTGGTTCTTAAGAAAATTGTGATATCATTCATATATCAAAAACTTCACTGTACAGTTTGGAGGATTTAGTATAAAAGAATTTGCAGCCATTATCACTAATTCCAGATCGAGCCCATTACTCAAAAAGAAACCCCTGTTCATTTACAACCAAACCCTAGTCCCCCAGCATGGTCCCTGGCAACAGGAGATCTACTTTTTATCTTCATACTCATGTAAATTAAATCATAAAATATGTGACCTTCTATGTTTGGCTTCTTTCTTTTACCTTAATGTTTTCAAGCTTGATCTATGTTGTAGTGTATAGCTGGACTGCATCCTTTTTAAGGCTGAATAATATTCCATTGTATGGATGTACCACCCATTTTGTTTATCTGTTCATCAACGAATGGAAACGCATGATGTTATAGTTCTGTTTTTAGGGAAGTCTTTGAAATTAGTCATGTCCTCAGCAGTATACAGTGTATGTATACCCTGTTTTTCCTTAGACTAGTTGGTTTCTTGCCAACTTTTTAAAGGAAAATTTTGCAGGATTTGGATAAGAAAATATCAACCTGAATTTCATTTTGGAGATGCGAGGCATTTTTCTTTTGCTGAAGCCCAGTTCTTCTGTATTTTGTCTCTGAACTTTCCTAGGGAAAAAGAGGAGCAGCTCGCTCGTGTGACCGAGGTGCAGAGGTTTCAGGCCCAGCAGGCAGATGCTGCTCTAGAAGAATTTAAGCGGCAGGTGGAACTGAACTCAGAAAAGGTGTATGCTGAAATGAAAGAGCAGGTAAGAGGCAACCACACTGTCCTTTGTGAAAGTCAGTCTCTCAGCAGGAAAGTATGTTCTCATCTTCAGCGAGATAGAAATATTCCACTTCCTTTAAAAGAAGCTATCAGAATTAGCCATACAGTTGGTTCAGAGATTCACAGTGAGAAGGGATGTTACCCCTTGATTTAATGGCACAGTGATCACTTGAAAGATCTTTCTATAGGCTGGGGGTATAGCTCAGTGTCAAGAGTGCTTGCCTGATGTGTGTGAGGACCTGGGTTTGGTCTCCAGGACTGCAAAAATGAAAAGCAAACAAAAATTTCTCTTATTCAAATGTAGTAATAGCAAGAATATTATCTCTTCTGGGAGGATGGATCTGTAGAAGAAAAACCCTCTATTACCATCCAGATTGTTTCTGTAGTGTGAGGGCTACAGTGGACCATCTCTGGTTCAGTATGTGCTGTGAAATAGTGTTTATTGATCATTTACAGAAAGTTATTTTCAACTTGCAGTTCAGGAGCATAGAAACTGCCTCTAATTCTTGTATTGATTAAGAGGTGTTTGTTTTTTTGGAGAATTTTTTAAATTACAAAGAAAGGAATTATTACAAACAGGGATTCTTTAATAAGAATCAACAATTGCTAATATTCTGTTTATGTAAATGAAAATGTTCTAAGTGGCATGTTATTGTCTTCTCACCACCTCTGTGAAAACTACTAATTTTGTATGGTTATTTTAGTATGGTTTATACTTTTATATACACATAAAGTTCATGTATGTGCATGTGTAGAACATATCATTTTATTACTTAGTAAAATATAATATTAATTATCATATTTTCACTATATATATAATGTCCACCTATGGTACCATATATAAAGTATATGTGATAGGTATTTAACATTGGTTTGGTTTTCTATTTTTAAAATGAAATACAGATTTCTGGTTTGCTCATTTGTGTTTACTATTTTGTGTCTGTGCTTAACCATGTTGATTTTGCACACCCCTTTTAATGTTAAATATGAATATAACTATGTTCTAGTTATGAGCTCCCTTTCTCAAGTATATTTAGATTATTTTCAAAATCCTGGTTGCAAAGAATATTACAGTTTAATTAATGTGATTAATTTTCAGCTTTAGTTACCTTCCTTAGGAGTTCCAAACACACACTGGTGGTAGAAATGTCTTTACGGGGGCTTTTATGCTTCACTTTGAGCTAGCCTCATAGGGTTTAGGGTTTGTAGTTTGTTATTTTCTTTGTTCTGATTTGTGCTCATACTAATCTGTGGGGATCTAGGCCCTAAGAATGGGGTCTGAGATCTCATTCTCTCTGTTTTTTACTTGCTGCTGGAGGCAAATGTCGGATTCCTGCTGCATTCGTGCAGGAAAGCAGAGGCCTCCACGGCCTGCTCCATGGGTGTATACCCTCCCCAGCTCCCTATCACGATCAGAGCTAGGCCCTAGGACAGAGATCTGGTCCAAATAGTCCAGGAGCTGATAGAAGACAGCCAGCAGATTTGACAGCAAAGGAACAGAGAAAACATTGAAGGCGAAAGCCCCAGGCAAAAATTTTTAAGTACACTGCAGAGAATTTTAGGCTAAAAATTAGACATTTGAAATCACTGTGGCTAACAATGCAACTTTCTGAGAAAAGTGGACTTTCTCTCAGTGATCTTGGACTGATTAACGCACATCTGGGGCTGATGCTTTAATAACAACAGATTATGGAATTCTTGGATAGCTAAGGACAATAGATGGGCAAATAAGGTGCAACGGTGAGAACATTCTGTAGAAGGAGAAGGTGGTTCCTGTATTTAACACAGAGTAAAAGCATACTTTTAAAGAGAGCTACTGTAAAGTCAGAAAAAATGTCAGAATGGCAGTATGTTTTAAAAAAGCTACATGGCAAGTAAAAATGAATTCAGTAAAATTTGAATACCTCCCAGAAAAGCATTGAACCTTAAGAATAAAGTATCCTGGAAGTTCCTAGGGAGGGTGACGCTGGCAGAGAAGCTAGAAAAGCAATAGATGGTGCTGCGCAATGTTGACAGAGAAAGCTGTGACTCAGAAAATTGTTACTCAATTTTATGTATAACCAAGGGGATTTTCACTCACAAAATCAATGGCAAAACGTTTTCTTATGCACAAGAGCTCCAGTACTGTATACCACTTTTTTTCTGGAAAGTTATAGAATCTGATTGAAAACTTTGATGAATATTTAAATTTTTTTTTTTAAAAAAAGATTAGCAGAGTAAAAGACACATTACCAAAAATGTAGTTAATGTTAATTTTGTTAAGTATTAATAAGAGATAAATTGCCATTAATCCCTCTCAAAATACGCCCCAAGTACTTTTATTGCATCATTCTCGCCATCTCATGAAGCAGTGCGAGAAGTCCTCTTCATTAGCGTCACTAGCTGCGCTGTGGTCGCTGCCTTGATACCCTGCATTGATTTAAAACATTTACCTTTCACGATCGTTTTGATTTCGGACAAGAGCTGAAAGTTGCATGGTGCCAGATCTTGAGAATAAAGTGGAAGACACACTGTAATGCTTTTATATGCCTTCTTTTCCACTGATGGCACTCAGCAGTAGCCTTCACCATATTTTTGAGCACACCTTTGGAAGACTCTCATGAAAGAGCACTTCCAGAACTGCTTCCCGAAGGGCCAAGAACGATGGGCTGAGTGTGTATGAAGCAGGGAGGAGAATCTTGGGGGAGAGTGATGGCAATGTGTGTTTTAGCATTATTAAATTTTTTAAATGTAAATATTCATCACATATTTTGATGATATATTGTAGATGAACACCTCAAACAATTCAGAGACAAAATACAAGGCATCCCACACGTGGGGATACCATCATATGAAAAGATGAAAAGAGAATAAACAGATTTAAATAATTGTGAAAAATTTCATTGTAAAATGTAATGCTCATCTTGATTGATTCCTGGAAAAGAAAATATGTAAAGAGTAAAATACACATTTAATAATTTTAATCTTAATCTCTGTTACACTACCAAAATCAAGAAGCAGATGTATAGGCCTGAAGGTGTACCTCAGTGGTGGAGCCTCTGCCCAGCATGGGCCAGGTCCTTGAAAACCCAAGCACAGAAATCTGACACTCTTTGTCATGAATATATGAGACTCTTAAGATCCTTAAAATTGAGTAAATGTAAGTTAAAATAATTTTCAAATATATAAATCGTTAAAAGAAAAGCTAAGGCCATTTAAACTAGTGAGTTACTTTGTAACCAGAAAGATGGGGAAAGACATACAAACCTTATTTGTTCGGTACTGTTGGTACTTATTTCTTTATTTGGACTGCACTCAGGAGCTAGCTGCTGTGACTGGGTGAGACTCGTAGTTTATGTTATAGTGAACCATAAAGGGAGACCCTCTGGGGCCAGTTTCACTATTTAAGTGGAGGATTGTTTGTGCTCGTGAATTTTGGTTCAACAAAACATTGGCATTAATAAAATTTAGCAAGATACAGTACATAAAAACCTTGAGATCATAGGAGAACTTGAGAGTGGACACTGCCTAAAAAACAGAAACAAAAACAAAACAAATTATCCCCCCAAAGACAGAGTACACCATTATAACAGTAAACATTAATAGGTTAAAGTTTTTGAGTATTGATAGACAGATTTATGTGCATGAATATTTTCTTTATAAAAGGCACATGTAAAATTAGAGAAAATTATATTAAATGGATGCTGAAAATTTGTCACTGAAATTCAGAAAAAAGTATGAATAAATTATGGAAGTTAGTATGGTGATTTCTCAAGAACTGAAATGAGAAATTCCATGCAACCCAGTTATCCTTCTCCTAGGTATCTTCTCCAAAGAGTTTAAATCATCGTACTACAGTAATACATATGTACCAATTTCCATAGCAGCACCATTCATAATAGCTAAATTTTGGAAACAACCTGTACACCCATCAACAGATGACTGGATAAAGTAAATGTGGTCTTTCTATGTAATGGTACCACTTGCTATAAAGAATGACACATTTGAGACATTTCTAGGAAAATGGATGCACCTGGGAAGTATTATGTTAAGTGAAACAAACCAGACACTCAGGCTTAAATACAGTCTAGTATCTCTCATGTGAGTGAGGCACAGCACAAAGGAATGATAAGGGCGGACAAAGGATAGGTGGAAAGGGACGGGCCAGAGCTCTTGCAACAGGGATGGGGGTTAAGGGAATGCGGGTGAGGGGCGAGGAGGAGGGCGAGGGGAGTGAGGGGAATAAAGATGTGCCAGGTACAGGAACCCGACGACCCCTGTGAACGTAAACACCGCGTGCCGTAGTAGGGCCTAAGATAAGTAACGTCAGCCAGCACCAAAAGGGAATGGGGGACCGAAGGAGGAAGGGGAGAGGAGGGAAGAGGATTAAAACATGAAGGAAATAAGCTGTAATATGTACATGTAACTCCCCAAGATTTTAAACTGAATGAATTGCAAACATGTACTAGTAAAATAAAAATCTACAAAAAAGGAAGAAATATGAAGATATTATCATACAAATGAGAATCAACATAAATCAGTCAGCCCAACCAAGGGCCATGTTTTTACATGTTAAAGGCAAAAGAACCCAACTCAAATGTGAAAGAGTGTTAGGAATACACGCATATATTGACATGGATATTCATGGAATGCTTTAATGTATTTTTCTCCATCGTTTATATATGCGGGCCGGGAAATAAACAAATGGGAAGTACAACAGCTGTATGTCTACTTTCCATCATTTAGAGACAACACGTGACCTCTTTACTCTCATGGAGCAGTTATCAAACCCTGTGCACCATAAAGTAAATCTCAATATATTTCTCAGAGAAGATATATTTTTACCACAATACAACGAAACTAGAAATTGACATTAAAATTAAAATTGCTACATTAGACATCACTAAAACTATAAACTTTGTCTCTTTGAAAGACCCCATTAAAAAACAGAATGAAGCAAGGCAAACCAGAGAATAGGAGAAAAGATTCATAAAACATATATTTAAAAAAATTTATTTAGACTTTATGGTGCGTACCTATAAATCACAGTACTCTGGAAGGTAGAAGCAGGAAAATTGCCAAATTTGAACCAGTCTGGGCAACTTAGTGACTTAGAGAAATCTTATCTCAAAATACAAAGTTAAAAAAAATAGCTGGGCATGTAGCTCGGTGCGAAGGCCCTCAGCTCAATCCTCAGCATAGAAAGAAATATATCTAAGCTATAAAATAAATCTTGCAATTCAATAATAATAATGATAATAATAATAATAATAATAAGGGAAATAATCAAAGGTAGGCAAAAATTTAACATATACCTTATAGAATAAGATACACAATGCATACAAATAACAGGAAAAGGTGTTAGGAACATGCAAGTTAAAACCCAAACGAGATAGCTCTGTACATTCATTACAGTGGTTCATATGATAACAACTCGTTGCTAATGCAAAATAGTTACAAGGATGTGATTACACTTGGAACTCTTTTGCACTAGTAGGCATGTAAGATAGTACAGCCACTTTGGTAAACTGCTCATTTTCTTAAAAAGCAAAACGTGCAGTGACCCTAGGTTAGCCTTTCCATTTCTATGAAGTTAACCATACAATACAATGACATGTCCAAATAGTCTTGTGTGCAGATACAGACAGCAGCTTTACTCACAAAGGCCCAGGCTTGCTGGAGACAATGAAGCTCAGCCATGGCTTGCCGAGCATGTGTGAGGCTCTGGGCTCAATCCCCAGCATGACGAAACAAACCAGCAGCAAAACTGCCCAGAGGCTGTAAACTTCAGCAACCCAGTGTTCCTCAGAAGATGAAAGGCTAAACATGTCATGTCCACAGTGAAATGTTACCCAGCAATCAAAAGGAATGCTCTGTTGATGCCCTGAAGAATAGGGATGATTCTCAAAATCTTGCTGAGAGACTACTCAAACAAAAGAGTACATACTGAGTATTTTCTAGTCTTGGAGTTCTGTTAGAATTCTCTAGATGTTCAATTTTTTTGTTTTAGCAGACCATCAACCCAGTTCACTTCAGAGCAATCTTGTCTCATCTTCCTTGGGTGGATTTCAGTTCTAGTTAACTTTCAAAGTCTTTACTAAGCTGCTTTGGTTCTGTTTGTACTTGTGCCACTCAGGGGTGAATCTGAGATTCGGGTGGTGATTTCAATCACCCCACCCAATCACTGTAGGCACTTACGAGCATTCTCCAGAACAGACGACATGCTTGGCCACAAAGCAAGCTTCAATAAAGTTGAAAGGATTAAAATCATACGAAGGATGTTCTTTGACCACAGCAATAATAAATTAGAAATAAATAACAAAAGAATTCTGGGAAATTCTCACGTGTTTGGAAATTAAATAACATACTTTTAAATAATTCATGGGTCAAGGAAGGTATCACAAGGGAAATTAGAAAATATTTTGAACTGAACTAAAGCAAAAAAGGGCTTATCAAAATTTATGAAATGCAGCTAATGTAATGGTTAAAGAAAAGGTTATAGCTTTGAAACCTAAAAAGGATGTCCTCAGATCAATAACCCAAACTATACCTTGAGAAAATAGGCAGGGGAGCAAGCTTTTGTACATGCAGATGGAAGGAAGGTTAATAAAGAATAGAGCAGAAACCAAACGTTTAAATAGGGATGAAAGCAAAATTGATTCTTTGGAAGAATGAACAAAACGAACAGACTTTAGTTTGACAGACCAAACAAGTAAAATGAGGGGATACTAGTTAATAAATTTAGGAATGAAGAAGGATAGGACACTGCCATTGATCCCACAGGAAACGAAAGCAGTACAGAGTAATATTGCCAAAAACTGCATGCCAGTCGTGGCAGACCTTCGGGAGCTCTCAGTGATGACAAACGGCCCGCTGTGCTGTAGGTCCATCTCTACTACTCTATGTCAACACATTATACGTGAAATGGATAGGGTCCTAGGAATAAAGTGATTGCAAAATGGTTTCAAGAACAGATGAAAATCTGAACAGAATAATAGTAAAGACACTAATTCAACTGCCAATTAAAAAATCTCAGTTGCAAGTCCTGGAAGCATATGGCTTCACTGATAAATTATGACAAATATTTAAAACTTTTAATATTTTGAAAACTCCTTCAAAAATTGAGGAAAAGGGGCTGGGTAGGTAACTCAGTGGCACAGCACCTGCTGGGCAAGTACAAGGTCCTCAGTTCGAGTCCCAGTACCCAAACCAAAACCAACCAAACAAACAAAACCGAGGAAAGAATGCTCCCCGTGTTTTTCTATACAGGCAGTGTTGTCCCACTACCAAAGCCAGAGATACTGAAAGAAAGCAACAGATTGATAATGTATTGTGGACTCAGAAATGTGTGTTGGACTCAAAAATCTTTAATCCTATTTTCAGAAACTGAATCCAACAAGATATAAAAATGATTGCGCATCACCACCAAATGGGTTTCATTGCAGGAACCCAAGGTTGTTTTAAATGTACAAATCTATTTGTACATTAATACAGTATATTAGTAGAATACAGGATAGAATTACCTGATTATCTCAATAGAGACCAAAGAGCTTTTGAAAATGTCTAACATTCATATGATTTAAAAAATAATTTTGGGGCAAGTAAGACTAGAAATAAATTCACTCAACCTAATAAAAAACATCTATGAAAAATCTCACAGCTAATAAACTTAACATTAGAAAACTTCATGCTTTTTTCCTAAGAACAAAAAAACATATGTGGTTTCTCTACTTCTGTTCAGCATTGTATTAGAGATTCTAGTCAGTACAAGGCAAAAAGAAAAAGACATACAAAATATACACATTGGGAAGGAAGAAGTGTAAATGTCTCAGATATAATGATCCTATGTGACGAAAACCTCCTAAACACCTGTATTTGTCCTGTATTTCAGGACAAAATTAGGAAGTCCCTCACACTTCATATTTTAGCATTAAAATATTTGAAAACAAAATTAAGGAAACAATCTAATTCATAATAGCTTCAAAAATGGGCAGTAGGGAGACGGATAGGATCCAAACCTCTTGCACCTGTGGAACCTCCTGCTGTGAGCTTGGGAGGGCAGCTCAGGGGGCTTCGGGGGTGGAGACGACCTAAGTGTGTTGTATGCATATGGGAATCTGCCAAAATGAAACTCGCCACTGTAAATAACCATTATGCTCTAATTAAAAGAAAGAGGTGAAAAACTACTTAAGCTGATATCATGCATCCAAAAATTTTTAAAATTGCTCAGAGAAATTTTAAAAGACACAATTAAGCAGAGAGCTATTCTATATTCATTATTGGAAGACACGATATTATCAACACTGCAACTCGCCCTGTATTGCTCTGTAATTTGGTACCATTCCTATGTACTTTGTGGTACCAGTCAATAATAAGACGTGTATTTTTACTGTAAATTTTTTAAATGAAAGAGCAATTCCTGAAGGCCTGAGGACACAGGCAGTAACATACATTTCTGGAGAGAGTATAAAATTGTATAACCTTTCTGAAGGATTATTTTACCGTTGTGTTTATTTACATGACACTTCTGCTCATTTCAGAAATACAAAGTGTTCCAAGCGGTGTTCTCAGTGATGTTTACTGTGATGTAATCTATTAATAGTGAGAATTTAGAAAATATACATCACAAAAATTGTAAATGAAGTAGAAACTGATTTTCTTGAAGTTAAAAGAAAATCTCTAGTCTGTACAGTAAAATTAAAAGCCATGGAGGTAATGAAATGTCGGGTGCCATGTAATAGGAAGCCTACCCAGATACAAAATGAGGTGGCCACCAAGCAAGGGTAGTCAGGAAAGACAGGTGGGATTTGTGAGCTGCCTTGCAACTGCTCCTTCAATGGGTCCGCTCGTCAGATCCATCTGATTGTCCTGTGCTCGGCTTGGAGTCTGTCTTCTGTCTCCCTTCACCAAACTTGCCAACCTCCCCGACTCTTCTTCTTTACCTTGAAAGCTCATGTGCTCTCCCTTCCTGGTATCATGTTTTTCCGGGCTTATTAGATGGCCCAAGGAAGTGGTGCCTGCCTCTGCGACCCCACTGCTTCCCCCCTTATTCCTGCTTTCCATGCTGTGTCTCTGTGAGCAGCTCTCCCCAAGCCTCACCTTTTGAGTGGTGCTAATTCAGACTACTTGAAAAAGAACAGTGATGACAACCAGGATGTTTAGTTTGTTTGTCTTCTGTTGAAGAACAGTTCTGCAATGGTTTTAATGCTACGCAGTTTTGCTCAGGGCAACTTGGTCTCTGAAATAAGCAATGACCTGTGATGAGTGCAGTGATGAGACCCCCGTGTGTAGCGGTCCCCTTTAGCTAGGCTTCTTCACAGCTCAGTCAAGTAATTCTTGTAGGGCGAAGGTCAACAAATGTTAAACAAAATATTAAATGCATATGTCAAAATATGATAAATTAGAAGCCTTCTGGTCCAGATTATCATTTGATTAGAAGTATGATTGTGATACAGCTCAAATTCTAAATGAAAATCAATCAGAAGATTTTTTTATGTGGGGAATCACGTTTTTAGGTTTTTCTGCAGTGTATATTTTTTAACAGTCTCCTTTTTCTGTGTTTGTTTTGAACTACTTTGGTCTTGTGGAAATATTTTGTGTAAAAGCCAGAAGCACTGTAGAGCCCCTTTATCCATTCAGAGACCACTGCAGATAGCAGATGATGGGATTTTGAATTTAGAAATAAAAGCTTGGAGTTTGTTTTAGAATGAAAATTTCTGTTTCAAAAATGAGGTCCATGGGGTAAAATGGAACAGGCTTAAACTTTTTGAAAAATTGCTTCACAGTGTTTCTTTCACTTTGAAGCACTTTTAAAAATCTCCTTTAATATTGCTTCAATAATAACCTACTTTTTACTTCAGAGGTGAAATCCATTAATGAGTGTTAGCTATCAGCAATTAGTTGTGCAAAATATACATATTTTAATTGTGAAAATATATTACTATTGGAGTTACTTCTGTTTGTGCATGTAATCACACTTTCAAAAGAAGTCGTGCTCCATATCTATTCTCAGTAAAACAAATAGGTTACCAAAAATGACATGAATGTCTTTTTGAAGTATTGGCAGAAATTTAAAAGTGGAATTTTTTAATCTTGTAAATTCATTACATGAATGTCAGTTAACTAGCTCCTGTACCTTTTCCTCTTGCAAATACAGTATTTGCTGCTATTGATTTTAAAATCTACTCCTTTTTCTTTACAGTCATTAAATACATTATATTAAGTTTATTTTGGGAAAACCCCTCTGGTTTGCAATGGAGAAAAAATTCTGAAAACCACTGCTGTGGTCCAGTGGGGTTAATTCTGGCTTCTAGCACAGTTCAAACTGGCTGGCCAGTTCTTTACATTCTTAGAAAGGTTAAGTTTAGCTCATCTCTCTGCTATTCTGTTGAATGGATGAATAAAACCCCACTTTACAAGAAGGAAGACTGCCATCGGGATGCATTCATTTTATTATTGTAGCTGGATAACAGACTTAAAACACATGATCAGAGAGCTCATTCATCCTGACGTCTACCTTCGTCCTATCATCCTTTTAAGGCCATGCTGGATCATGCAATTTTAAATATTTTTTAGAGTATTTTTAAGATAACAAAAGACCCGATGTGAGTAGAGGTAAATTTTCTCTCTGTTACCCTTTTATGATAATAAGGAAACTTTCTGATCTTTCAAATTGTATGTTTAAATGAAATTAGACAACATGTAAAATTTGAGTATATTTAAATACATATTCTAGATATACATTTATATTCTGTAAATGTGCAGCCTGCATAGAGGCTGCCTTAGTCTCTTCTGCTGCTAGAACAGACTGGTTAATTCATAAAGAGAAATATTTGTTACCATTTCTGGAATTAGGGCAGCACAGCACTGGCATTCGGTGTGGGCTTTCCCGCTACATCTAGCATCATAAGAGAGCCAGTGAGCATGTACAAGGCGGAGAGAGAAAAATCTGGTCAAACTCAGCCTTTCACTGTGGGAGCACACTCCCCCAGTCACTAATGTGCGCTGCCAATGAAGACGTTAATCCACTTATGAGGGCAGAGCCCTCACGACCTAATCACTTTTCATACTGTTACAGTAGCAATTAAATTTCGAGCTGAGTTTTTGCAGGGACACTGAAACCATAACAGAAGCCATTAATTAATCAACTCTTAATCACAGCATCCAAAGAATATAGTATTTGGTTTCAAAAAACAAAATGAAACAAAACAAAAAAGCAATAATCAAAAAGAATTTTAGCATGTAATCTTAAGTGTTTAATTGAGTAAGTGAAGTTTTTCCATAACAACATCCATCAAAGATGAATCTTTTCATAAGCAAAATAAGCAAAGAAAAATATACCAAAAACCTCAAATTAAAACCTTGTCATTCTTTATTCATTTGGCTGATTTGTAAAAATGGTAGCATTATTATTTTTAAATGATAATAACTCTATTATTGACCTGGCCAAAGAAGTCAACACTCTTGATTTCTTCTTTCATTTATTTCTATACAAAACATTGAATTCTGGTTTTATACCACCCACTGCTGTAGATTTTGAGACATTAATCATAGACATGTTTCTGGTTCACATGTATTACTGTATAAAGATGAGTGGTTGTAAGAGATGCTGTAACTAATTGAATAATAACTAATTTGTGAGAGATGGTGGTAACTAATTGAAACATTAAGAGAACACACATCTTTAATGCTAGCATTCTGGGAGGCTGAGGAGGAGCACCATGAGTTCCAACACAGCCTGGTAATTTAGCAACTTAGCAAGACCCTGTCTCAAAATAAAACATTTTTTAAAACGTCTAAGGAAGTAGCTCAGTGGGAAGGCTCTGGATTCAACACTCAGCACACGCACGCACATACACACACACGCACGCACGCACACACACATGCACACGCGCACACACACACACACACACACACACACGCGCGCGCGCGCGCGCAGAGGGTGGGAAGAAGCGAGCGAACCCAGGGAGGGACTTGTAGCCCACAAGTCACACCTTTATCTGCAGGTTGGCATACTTTTGTGTGACTATGAATTTCTCAGATGGTTACTTGTTGAAACGTTACGGTGATAACTAGTGAGGGAAAGAAAGGGGTTCTAGCGGGAGTTAGGTGCACTGTGTGTATGTGCCGACTCCCCACAAGGAGCGCAAACGTGCTGTGCCACAGACGTGCGCTGATAACAGTAACAAACTTTTATGGCAGTGAGTTCACTAACGCCAATAAATGTAAGCCGAGGTATACAAATAGAATGAAACACTGAAATAAAGAGCAGGGCTCAGACTAAGAAAGAACCCTTAATTCATGAATGGTTATATTAGCCATGTTATTTTCATTTGGGTAAATTCTCTTATGGTGTCAGTAAATTATAATAAATTCATATTTATAGGAATATTTCATTCCTGTCTTTCCTCACAGTAATATATACACAGACATACTGTCTTATATCAATTCTGCCATTTAGATCTGGGGAGATAGCTCAGTGGCACTGTATCTGCCTGGCAAGTGCAAGGTCCTGAGCTTGGTTCCCAGTAGCAAAACAACAACAACAAAAAAAACATTTGAATCAATGCTGCCATTTATGCCTGTATATTATCTTATTTCGAACAGTGTGTTTATCTACATATCTGCATGTATGTCTATATATATGAAAATATTTAAAGGAGTTTTCTTATACTTTAAACATTTACTAAATAAAATATACTTTGAATTTTGCATTTGCATATAATTATATGGTTGTATAATGTTACTTTTATACGTCAAATTATTTGGAATGTAACAACATGTATAGTACTTTACTGGAGAAAGAGCAGGAACTCATTTTGACTGTACTTGATTGGGATTGCCAAACATTCACACATTGTGCAGTCCTACTTTTTCATACAACCCTTATTTCATTTAGAGTACTAAGAGACATAAGCTTAAACTGCACACTCTTACCTTGAAGGAGAAGCTAGACATTTAATATAGTTCTTGGGGTGAAATATAAACATAATTAATTTACTACTGGTAGTAACTTGTAGGAAAACTGCTTAGAGCAGGACTCAGCTGATACAAACTCTTTGACCTGTCCCTTTGCTGTTCTCTTCCCAGATGTTCAGAACTACAATAGAAAGCATTTTGCAACCATTAGGTGTTGAGCAAATTGCAGTGACCTTAATCTTGACACTTTTGAGCTGCCAACATTGCAACCAATTTAAGAATTTTATCATACATTAGGGAAAAATTATGACCTACAGTATGCTGTTTAAGATATGGACACATGAGTTTTTTCTTTATGTATATCAACAAGTAATGCCTAGGGCACTATGTCTAGAAGATCCAAGACCCATCATGACTTCTCTTTATTGCTTCTTTAAACAGTGAACCATCACAGAATTACATTTATTCCCTGGTGGAGACCACTACAAAGCAGCCCTGAGCAGGACTTAAATTAACCGATTCACTTTCCATGTTTACTTGTGAATCTGTCCAGCGCCTAGGCTCCTTGTCTGGAGATGGGTGGTGGGCTCATAGTCAGTGAACCTCCCTGAGTCACTAATGTCTACCAAGGCCTATAATGACAGATGCAGCCAGATAGCCTCAAAGGATAAGACAAGATCACAGCCAAGGACACTTGGATCCAGCCTTAGCTAGATAAAAACTATAGCCTTAGGCATCCCTCTCCTGGGTGGATTAACTTAATACCTTACTTGAGAAGTCCTTGAGTGGTTCTGCCCTTCTTGAGCACACCTCTCCCTTCTTCTGATAACTAAATAAATACAGACCACCCAGAGAAGGTCTTGGTTTTAGCTTGAGAGAATCTGAAATTCTGTGAGAGGCTTTGATCCTCCCGGGGCCCTGAAATCATTCCATTCGCCTCTTTTTATTTAGTTTTCGCTGTACGCTCATTTGGAAGATTGCAGACCTGATCAGCCCACAATAACTAAGGGATATTATTAACCCAATAATTCCCTTTTCTGCTCCTAATTTAGCCACTAAATTTATTCTGTTTTACCTGAAGCAGGGATTTTACTTGATGTTGTGGTCTTTGTTTTACTTGGAGTTGAATAGAATTTGGAATGAGGTATGATGAAGCGCAGAATCTTTTGTATCTATAGCGACTGAAAACCTATTTTTATACCAACTTCATTTTATAAGACTGGTTTTTTGAGTAGTGGCTAAATTGTGTATGGAGAATGGAGTGGGGTTTGGCATTTTCGGTGAGTGTTATCCAAAGTGACATATATTTCATTTTCATATAATACTGCTTTTGTTAATGTTTAGACATGCAAAGTCTTCTGTATGTTTTAAAGTGTTTCTATTTTGATTTGAGAATAGTTGTGTAATGTTTGAAATTTTAAAATTTATTATTCATCTTTAATATTTTATCTGTGATGAAGTAAAAAAACCCACAGATCAATTTTATGTGACGATTTCACTTAGAAATATCAAATGGATCAAGTCTACCCTCCTTGATTGACTGTCTCTTTTTCTCCCATTCACTTTGCTCACTATTCCTCCTTAAAAATTTTTAGACTCAAAATAATTTAATTTTTATAATAATTTTAATTGACAAATCAGTATATATTTATAGAATATGAAGTTTTGATATATGTATATTGTGAATAATTGAAACGGGCTAGTCAAGATATTCAACACCTCATCTTTTTGTGATGAGACATTTGAAATTTACTCTCACCTATTTTGATGTAGTCATTGTCCAGTGACTAGTACTAGAATAAATCATTTGCACTCATTTCTCTCATTTAACTGAAACTATACTCTTGGAACGATGTCTCCCGATTCTTTCCGCATTCTCTCGCGGTCTCTTGGTAAGCTCTACTGAACCCTGTTTCCATTTGACCCATTCAGATTCCACATACAGGTGAGATCAGGCGGCGTTGTCCTCCTGTGCCCGGCTTATGGAACCCAGAAGCCTGCAGGTTCATCTGTGTTGCTGCAAATGGCAGAAATTCCTCCTTTGAAGGTCTCGGGGCGTCCCACTGCACGTCGCCCCTCCTTCATCCTTCATCTTTTGGCGGAGATCTGGGGAGATTGCGTATCTTGGCCAATTGTGAGTGATGCAGCAATGAATTTGGAAGTGTCAGCATCTGTTCAACACACTTACTTCCGTCCCTCTGGGCATTATACCCAGTGGCGCGATCGCTCTGCGAAATGGTAGTTCTGCTTCTTGTTTTGTGAAAAGCTCCTGTCATCTTCCCTTCGGGGGCACTGGTCACTTGGAGAGATGTGAGGTGGCAGCTCATTATAGGTTCATTCTGCATTTCTCTAAGGATTAGCACGCTGAGCCTCTGTCATGAACTTGTCGACCATTTTACTGTCTTCTTTTGAGATATGTCTGTTCAAGTCATTTGTCATTTTTTAATGGTTGGACTTGTTTTTGCTGTTGAGCTACTTGAATTCATTATACATTCCTTATGCCTACTGATCCCTTCTCAGATGTATGGTTTGTAAATATTTTCTCCCCCTCTGCAGGCTGTCTCTTCACTCTTCTGAGTATTTCTTCTGCTCTGCAGAAGCGTTTTAGTTTAGTGTAATCTCATCTGTCTATTATTGCTTTTGTTGACTGTCATAGTCAAGAAATCTTTGCCAAACCAATGTCAAGAAGCTGTCCTTCTGTGTTTTTTCTTGTAGTTTTAGAGTTTCAGGCTTTCTGTTTAAATATTTCACCCATTTTGTGTATGGTGGTGTGAGTTAAGGATCCAATTTTACAATCTTCTGCAAGTGGATAGCAAACGTTTCCAATACCACTTACTAATGAAATTATCCATTTTTCATTGTCTAGTCATGGCATCTTTATCAACATTCAATTGAGTATAAATATGTGGGTTTCCTTCTGGAATGTCTTATTCCTTTGGTCAGGGTGTCTGCTTTTATGCTAACACCTTGCTATTCTGGTTACCACGGCTTCTTAGCACATTTTCAAGTCAGGTAATGTTGTGATTGTAACGTTAACTCTTCCGACCCAAGAACATGGATATCTTTTGACTTAATTATTGTCCTCATTTTTTCCAGCAGTCTTTGATAGTTTTTAGTGCATACATGTTTTAGCTCCTTGGTTAAATTTATACCTCTTTTTATTGCTGTTGTTACGAGATTATATTCTTAATTTTTTTCAGACACTTTATTGTTAATGTAAAAGTGCTGCTGGTGTATAAATGTTGGTTTTTGTATCTTGCAACTTTACGTGTTTATTAGTTTTCAGCTTTCTAGTAGAGTCTACAGGTTTCTATACATAAGATTATGTCATCAGCCGACAGATACTTTTAGTTCTTTTCCTTGTAATCTTTTTCTTTCTCTTGCCAAATGGCTCCGTGTAGGACTTCTAGTAATATGTTGAGAAAATGCATTAGCGTGAGCGTTCTCATCTAGTTTCTGATCTCAGGGGAAAAGCTTCAACTCTCTACCAGTGAATATGTCAGCTGTGGGCTTATTTTTATAGCTATTGTTATTATTTTGAAATATATTCCTTCTGTGTCTAGTTTGTTAAGAATTTTATCATGAAAAGATGTTGAATTTTGTCAAATACACCTTTACCTATTGAGGTGGTCATGTGGTTCTTATTCTTCATTTTGTTAATGGAATGTATCACATTTATAGCTTTGAAAAACCTTCTGATCACAGGGATAAGTCCTACTTGATCATATTGTCTGTTCTTTTTAACTTGTTGAAATTAGTTTTCTAATGAGTTTAGTTTGTTGAGGAATTTTGAATCTATATGTATCAGTGATACTGGGCTGTAAGTTTCTTTTCTGTATGGTTCTTTTCTATCTTTGGTACTAGGACAATGGTGGCCTTGTAAAATTAGTTTGGAACTATTTGTTCCTTGTCAGCTTTTGGGAAGAATTTCAAAAGGATTAGTGTTTCTGTCTAACTCAGCTGCAAAGTTATGTTATTCTTGATGGAAGACTTTTTATTACTGATTGAATCTTCTTAATCATTGCTGGTCTATTTAGACTTCCTACTTCTTTATGATTCATTCTTACATAAATGTGATTAAAGATGAAGGGGACGTTAAGGGAGGTTGATGGTGACACGAAACAGTCACCTAAGTTTTTGACCATATAGCATGTTTGTTATTTCCTGAATTCTGCTAACTTTGGGCATACTTTTTTACTTTTGTGATTTCTTGAGGTGTAACATTGGTTTTTGAGATCTTTTTATTTGATATAGGCATCTATTACCATAAATTTTCCTTTTAGGACTGCTTTTGCTGGATAAGTTTTGGTATGTTGTTTTCATTTCATTTGTCTTAAGATATTTTATTTCTCTTTTGGTTTCTCCTTTGACCCCTTGGCTATTTCAGGAATACATTCAAGTCCCACATATTCGTGGGTTTTCCAGGATTTTTCCTTATATATTTGTAGTTTCATTCTATTGTGACTAGGAAGGAAAATGTATGATTTCAGTACTCTTAGACTGGTTAAGACTTGTTTTATGACCCAACATATGACTTCTTCTGGAGAATGCTGTATATAAAGAATGTGAATTTTATTGCTGTTAGATGGAATGGTCTGTTAGGCCCACTTAGTCTACAGTGTAATTTAAGTCTAATGTTTCCATTCTGATTTTCTTTCAAAATGAACTGTCCATTAATGAAAGAGTCATCTTGAAGTACCCTGCTAGTATTTCATTGCAGTTGATCTCTCACTGTTTTAATACTTGTGTTTACTTAGGTCCTCTGATAATTAGTGCACATATACTCCTGAATTTTATGTCCTGAAGACAGGACACTGAAGACAGAGACAATAAAATGTTTTAATCTATCAGGCAGCTTCAGCCAGGTGTGTCATCTCCAAAGCTAGTAGGAGAGTAATAATGTATTGTGCAGTTGTGACTTCCAAAATTGGTGATTTTTAAAAGTCAACCCAGGGCAGCTGAAGTTAAAGGGTTTATTTACATTTTTACTCAGTAACATAGCCACTCTGTGCTTTAAGGATTTATTTCATTTATACTAAAAGCAACTATGGTTAAGTAAAAACTTGTTGCTGCCATTTTGTAATTTTTTTCTGGTTGTTTCGTAGCTCTTTTATGCCTTCTTCTTCTCTTTTTTGTTTTGTGATTTTCTGCAGCAATATGCTCTAAGTCCTTCTGTGTTCAGCTCAGCTATTATAAATTTTTCCTTTGTGGTTACCATAATGTGTAATACATAAAACATTATCATAGGCTACTTTAAGCTGAAAACTTTGATCACATAAAAAAGTACACATTTACTTTCCCCTTTATTTTATTTTTCTCAGTGTTATAATTTACATCTTTTTCTGTTTGTATACCTTAACAATTTCTTGTAACTAATGTTTTTTATGGTTTTTCTTTTCACTCTCTTGGAAATAAAGCTGCCTTGCATACCACAGTTACAGTACTGAAATATTCTGAATCTATGTATTACTTATGCCAAGGAGCTTTTTACTTTCCTACATTTTATGTTATTGCTTAGTTGTCCTTTTTTAGCTTTAAGAATTTTAGCAATTCTTGCCAGGCAAGCCTAAGTGGTAAAGAACTCCTCTAAATTTTGTTTTTCTTGGAGGACTTTATTTCTCCCTTATTTCAGAAGGACAGATTTTCCAGGTGAAGCTTCTCAGGTGGGAGTAGCCTTCCTTCAGCACTTAGAGTACACCCTCTCACACTCTTATATCATGCAAGGGTTCTGCTGAGAATGAACTCATAGCCGTATGGAGACTTTCTGCTCTGTGATATGAACCTTATCTCTTCCTGTTTTTAGAATTTGTCTTCAGTAGTTTGATTATTATATGTCTTAGTCAATTTCTCACTAAATTGAATTTGTTCATGACATCTGAGTCACCCATACATAGACACTGGCACCTTTTCCTTGATGTAGGAAGTTTTCAGCCATTGTCTCTGTAAGTATACTTTCTAGGCCTTTTTCTATCTCTTGTTCTTCAATATCTGTTTTGTAAAAGTTGAGTCTCTTGATGGTATAATTCCCATAGACTTTCTTCATTCATTTTCCTTTTGGTCCCGCTCACTGGATAATTTCAGCTGTTGTGTCTTTGAGCTCACTGATTTGTTCTTCTGCATGAACAAGTCCAATGTTCAAATTTTCTTCTGAATTATACACTTCAGTTATCACATTGTTTGTCTCTAGGATTTCTGTTTTTAAAAATGGTTCCCATTTCTTTCAAATTTATCATTTTATTATAATTTTCTAAATTCACTTTAATGTGTTTATCCATATTTTCCTATAGTTCCCAGAGCTAATTTAGGAAGATTATTTAGTGTTCTGTTTTATTTTGGGGCTTTCTTTTCAGGCAAGACCTCACTATATTTCCTGAGTTGGTCTCAAATTTGTGATCATCCTGTCTCAGCTTCTCAAGCACTGTACTTGGGATTGCAGGCAGAGTTAGTATGTCCAGTCCAAGAAGATTATTCTAAATTCAACATAGTCACTTTACAGACTTCTGTTTCTTTGAGGTCCATCATTGGGGAATTATTAGACATTTTTATGGTGTCATATTTCTCTGATTGTTCCTATTCCTTAAATTTTTGCCTTGGTGTCTCTACATTTAAAAAAGCAGCCACATCTCCCAATCTTCCTAGGTCTTCTTTGGTGAAGGTAGGCTTTCAGTATTTGGTCTGGCCTGAGATTCTATACAGGCCGTCTGATAGTGACTACAACCTGGTAGACCTTGCTGTTGCTTTCTCCAGTTAAGCTGGGCCTCTGCATGCTGAGGGTAGGCTGCACTCCTGCTTGTGTTCCACCGTCTGGTAAGAGCACTACCTAGGACAGATATAGCTGCTGGCCAAGTTCTGCAATCACTGCTGACCAGGCAGGGCTGCAGGCTGCATTTCCTGGCTAGGTGCTACTACTGTTTGGATTTTGTATTTGGACAGGGATGTAGGCTAGACTCTAGGAATGATTTCTGGCATTGCTGTTGCTTGGGATGGGCAGGCAGAGGCCATGCTTCACAATTATGTGTAGGCATGGGCTTGCATCTTGCACCTAGGCTTCAAAGATCACCGCTTGACTGCTAGAGTCAGGTAGGATTGCATGTTCTGCAGATACGGAGGTGTGAGAGTTCGCTTTCTGGCCTGGGAAGGCATTTATGCAAAGTTCCTGAGGGTATGGTCACCTCTCAGCTGCTCAAGTCTGGTGGATACTGATATGACCTGATGATTAAGGAAAAATAAAAGGGCCAAGTAGATAGTGTGGACGGCCAGGCTTGTCTGGGAAATGTCAGTGCTGGAGTGTGGGTTGCTGAGGATTACGGAGCCTCCTGCCGAAGGGCCCAAGTGACAGACGTGGGTAGAGCTAGAGTTTTGAAGGTAGAAATTCTTGAGCTAGAAACAAAAAAGGAAACAAGGTAGGCGTCACTACACTTGCTTTAGTAACTGCTGAAATTTATTATTAACAAAAGTGCTAACTGCTTGTGATCCATAATCAGAGAACTCTGTCATCGATCTTGGGAAGTGTTGTATTAGTATTTTCAACGTTATGGTCCTTGGCAAAGACATGCTTAAAAACTAAATATCTTGCCAGAATGTAAATAGTCCAGACTTCAATGCAAGAATCAAAGACTGAAATGTGATGTTTGTTTCCTAGCGATGGAGACGGGTAAGGTGCATTTTCTTCTCATGCAGTAAAATGTGGTTGCTTGTCTCTGAGCATATTTGTTCCCAGAACCTTAACTATTTCTGAATAAATGCATCTTACATTTGAAGTCTAACGTGAAAACTATGAAATAATTTCATGGTTCATTTCTTTTACTGTTCATGTTTTAACTACCCTTAGTGTTTAAAAAGCATATGGAAAACAATTTTTATTCAAAAGTTTTAAAATGGTTTTTAAAACTTTATAGATGGAAAAAGTGGAAGCAGATCTAACCAGATCCAAATCTCTTCGTGAGAAGCAGTCAAAGGAGTTCTTACGGCAGCTAGAGGATGTGAAACAGCAACAGGAACAGCAGGTGGGTCTTCCCTGTTGACGAATGATATTCAACGTTTAATACACGTAGAACCGCTCTTCTACACGTCCGCATCACAGAATCTCTGTGTAACAGAAACATCACTGAGAACTTTTATTATGAACATGTTTGAAGTACTGAAGATAATATTTGTTTCAATAAAATCCAGAAAAAAATATAATAAAATCCAGAAAAAATGTTTGAACACTCCACCGGAGGCTATTCTGTGTGTTAATCTGAATATTTAATTGACACATTTGTTGCTATTCTGGAACCATTCTGTTTCTGGAGGAACACTAGTTTGATCTGCCCATCTATTTAGGAAGCAGTGTGGGTACCCACTGTGTGCCGGGTATTGTTACTGACTCTGCTGAGAGCAGTGACGGAGAGACAAGGTTCCTATTCTCACAGAGCCTACATTTTGGTGGGGAGTCAGCCCATGAATGAAAAGTGATTTGTGAAGAAAAATGAGGGTGTGTACATGAGACTGCTCCGTGGTGGGCGCGTATGTGGTGAGGGGATCGCCAGCATTACATAGGTGGTCCAGGAATCTGCGGCATTCATGCCGAAAGTATCAAAAACCAGGAACAATAATGAGACTGTGGAGAAATAGTATCCCAGTCTGAGAGAAGAGCAAATCCAAAGACCCTGAGAGGAGGGCGAGTGGGGCATGTTTGAGGAAGGAAAAGGGCAGTGAAGACCGAGCTAGCCGGGCTGTAAGGAGAAGGGTCCCAGCTGTGGGGAAATGTTGTCCCCAGGGTTCTCCCTCTTATTTAGTTAAAATTTTAAATCCTTTAAAATTTTTTTCATATATTGCCACTTATTCCCAGAATATTTAAGTAGCTGTTAATTCTTACTTATCTAATTTGTTTCCTTAACATCTGGAAAAAGATTAATTAGCTTAATTACTCAGGCCAAGAAATTTTGTGTGAAGATGGTATTTGAACCTTTTAAATCTTAAAATAACAATAATGTTTAAATGATTATAGTTGAAGCCCCATTGAGCAGTAGTGTATAAAAAACTAATTAATCCCTGTGATCACTGAATTTTATTTCCTTTTCTAATTGATAGCAATTAGGGGCTCAATTGAACTCAGTAAGAAGAAAGTCTGACCTGATCTATATCTTTAGGGTTGTTGTTTTGAGCTTAGAATGCTGATAAAAATATCTGCCTGAGTTACTTTTGTGAGGATGGTGCAATGGAAAAGTAATTACGAGGACAAAAGCTTGTGACTCGGTCCTTCTTCATGGTCGGGCTGGCAGTCCTGCTCTGCTCTCCGCAGGCCAATGGTGCCCATCCCACGGGACGTAACCCCACGCTCAGCTCCCCACTCAGTGTTGCAGGGCCTCTCAGAGGCACGGGAGGACTCTATTACTTAATAAGAGAAATAGTACTATTATTATGTTCACTGACACCTCAGAGTTGCCAAAATATGGGTGTCTTCAGATTTTTTAACTGCAGAAGCCAGTGCAGCCGAGTTATTTTATTAGGTTCTTCAAAGAAAAATGGTGTAATGGAAGAATGAAGTAGTTAATTTTTGATTAATATGTGGTAGTAACTGAAAGTCATTCTAACACATGCCAATTTAATAATATGTAATTATACTGAAATGTACTATAAGGAGCTAATTAGAATGTTTTCTTCAACTTTAATACTGAAAGAGGTTGCTTGGGAAAATAAGTACAAATCAGGCACAGAAAATCACATGAAGAGGTGGACCCTCGGTCTGGCTAGTAAAGGGCTAGTAAAGGGCAGAGAGGACACCAGAAGCAGTAATCATATACAGATAAGAATGTTAGGGAAGGGCTTTGTGCTATAGTGACAAGGGATTCTTGGCACGATTTTGAGATTAAAAGCAGTATTAGAAGTACTAATGAGATGGAGAAAAATTTCAGCTCCTCTGAGTCAATTACAAAGAGGGAAAAACAAAATGTAAAACTCTTTAACCAAACACTAATCAGAAAATATTGTGTTATGTGGTGAGGTTATGGCATTGACAAGTTTTTTATGAGAGTTTTTAAGCTGGTATTTTTATTTTGATGACAATTTTGTAGATGGCAAATGTATCACCAAATGTAGCCACAGACTTTAGTACTTAGCTATGCAGGTCAGGAGAAACACAAACAAAGCCAATTTATGTTTATGTTTTGGTAGTTTTGGCATAACTCTGTCTTTTCAAAGTTGGACATAATAAGAAAAACCACTAAAGAAAACTGAAACATATTTTACTAAGTAAAAACTACAAAATAATATTTGTAGCAAATTGTTAGGCAACTAGTTTCTGCCTTTATTAAATTAATAAATTTATAATAAATACAAATAATTAGAAAATAAATAATAGCATGAGTCAGAAGAAAATCATTACTGTCTCAATAAATGACCTGGCAAAGAAAGAAATTAACCGAATAAGTAAATATGTGGAAATTATCTTCAATGTTGATGTTAATAACAATGCACAATAGCATTAAAAATGATATACCATCTAACTTTGGCAAAAGGTTAGTTGATTTGATACTTTTATATATTGCTGGTGGAATTAGAAACTAATGCAGCCCTTTTGGAAAGGACTAGTAGCATCTTCCAAGTCATAACATAATGTTTACCATGTCAGGTCAATTATCTTTAACTTCAAAAATTAGGCAGAAATGTTCAAACAATGATGTTAATTATAAACTCTTAGATGGCACAATCATAGATAAATCTTTACTTTCACACTGTGAAAATATCACTTTTTGTTGCAAAGATACATTCATATAAATTCATTTGAAAACATGTTAAGGTTCAAAGGCTTTTCTCAGAATGATAGATTTAAAAAATCTTCCTCTTTGGTCTTTGAACTTTTTTGTCAAAAATGTTTAACACAATAAGAGTAGTTGATGAATCAGTAAAGAACTGATACTATCAGTAGAAGTCATAAACTGTTGCATCAATTTATCTTCATTTTCTCTCCATGACAGATACGTAATACAAATGTGGGTTATATTAGGAATACAGAGTCCCCAGGGTCTCTCAGTTTGATATGGATTTTGCCACCTTCATTCTCCCTGTATCTATAGACCTGTTCATTAGAATCAATGCTGAGAACAAAGATCCCAGGATATAACTCACCTAGGAAAGAAAAAGGCAGCAATGTGAGCAGGACGTTACAGAAAAGTGTTTATCCATAGTTAGTTGTTTCCAGCAGGAAATATGATAAGTCAGGGAAATGTGCCCCCTGAATACTTTAAATCTTTCAAGTTTTTATTGTAAACATGTATTATGAGAAATGATAGGTGTATAGTAGTATCTGTGTAAGTCAGAATGGGTGTGCTAAAGATGAAGCCAATTAAACTGCTTTCCTTTCCCTCTTTGAAGAGGGTATCCGAGCTGGTAGATAAACAACGAGGTGAGGAGGTGGTATGTCTGTTCTGCGTTGAGCCATCTGACAAGATCCTCTATGAAGGCAATATGGGAAAATATGACTTGGATGTCAGTACCGTTTTGTGGCTAAGTGATAGTTCAAAAGACCATCTCTAAATGACTCATGTCAACCTGAATTAAGATGATGTAGAAGGTTCCTGATGTTTAGAATTCAGAGTGGTAGTTACTATGTGTAACAAGAAAAAAAAATTAGTTTTCTGAAGCTTCAAATGTAGGCTGGAATTAAGTAGGTTATATTTATGGGGGTTGGACATAAAATATCCTGATGTAGTCTGGAAAATCAGCTGCAAAAGCACGAGGGAGAGGAGCAAGGAAAACCACAGAGGTAAGTGCAGTGTGAAAGTGCAGCGAGTGGGACAGGAGAACAAACACAGTAAGAGTTTGGTCCTGGTCTGTTTACCGCTCAGGTCACAGGAAGAATGTGTCCTTTCTGGTCCTTGCATTGGAAGAGGACATTGACACACTCAAATCTGTTCATTGGAGAATTTCCAAAATATGACAAAATCTGGAACTATTTAAAGGAAGAGGCTATTTTGTAAAGACAAAAGTAGATTAATGAGAATTGGATATCTCTTATTTTTAAATTTAAGATCTGTATTCCGAGAGACAGGAGATGTGGTCTACATAACAATAATCTTAATAGCCCATATTTCTCAGGCCCTATTCTGGGCCATGCACTGCTTGTCTTAGTTATTTCTCATTGCTGAGACAAAACACCCAACACCCACAAGTTAAGGGTGGAAAGATTTATTTAGCTCAGAGTTTGTTGAGGTTTCTATTCATAACTGGCTGAGTCCAAGGCAGGGCGGCATGGCAGAGGGGCACTGCAGAGGAGAAACAGTTCATGGTAGGCAGAAAACAGTAAGAGAGCTGCAGCCTCCTTCAGCCACTTATATCATAGCCAGGCTACCCACACTTAGTGGGTAACGCTCATGCCCTTAATGCTAGCACTGCACCATGAGTCCATCCCAGAGCCACGTGCTCTGGGTCCAGCCAACTCTGAAAAACCCTATGTATGACTATGTGAGACTTGTGGGGGACATCTAGACAAAAGCTGGAGCACTGCTTTGCATGGGTGATGTAATCCACGCCCTGCGGGGATTATGTCAGCTGCTTCCCATCTTCACGACCCTTCACGACACTTTTGTGAGGTGGGCACCGCTGTTTATTATTCCCAGTTTGTAGCTGTAGAAACTGAAGCACATTGCATTAAATAAGTGGCCTACAGTCTGGCACTTATCATAAGGGGTAGAATCAGACCCTAAGCCTGAACCATGCTGTTAATCTGTACTCAGCGTACTGCCCTGGAATCTTGGGACAAAAGTGTATTATGGTACTGTGAGGAATAGCTTTAGCTATTTCAAGGTAGTTCTTTCCGAAAGAACTGTTTGTCTTGTGAGAAAGTAAGTTTCTTAATGTGAGGGTGCTAAAGTACCTGTGAGGAGTGTTGCGAATGGGTGCTGCTTGTTCGGGGTATCTGTCGTACCTCTAAGACCTCTTCCATGACCAGCATTCTTCAAGTTGCTGCTCATTGGCTGGGTTAGATTCTCAGCCCCTCCCTTGGTAGAGAGAGGGCTTCTCTGATTCTACCACTGATTCTTCCCTTACATCCTGGCTTAGCTGCATCTCCTCATTTGAGGGCTTCTACCTACTTTCTTGGTTGCCATTCAAAGGCAAGCGGTGTTTTTTTCTGTTGTTGTTGTTGATGTTGTTGCTGTTGTTGATGTATGCCTGTTTTCTTTCTTGTCTTTGGATTTTTGGTTTTTGTGTTTTTTTTTTTTTTCTGTTGTTGAGAGGATTAACTGTCTGACTAAATTTGCATGTCTGTATATGGGTCCATACATCTACAATTAGAAGATATCAATGGATAAAGCAACAACTACTGTTGAGACCATATCACCTTGTCTATAGATTAGTTGTGATTGTACTATTTTCTATGATAATGGGTGTCTGTTTGTCAATATGTTTTTGTACTTTTATGTTTCTAAAATAAAAAAAAAAAGGCAAGTGTGAAAGTTTTTCTGTTATAGCTTAGCTTTATCTAAAAGATAAAATTCTAAATGTGAATACAGTATTTCCACCAGGAAAGGATTCAGATGCTGATCACCAAGGCCCTTCATTCTCTCTCTCAGGAGTAAGGTGACCCTGGGACAGTGAGAAAACTGGATGTTCATGAGGCTACATACTTATTTTCCTGAGTGTTGGATTCAGTTAACTGTTTCATAAGAAAGCAAATCGTTTTATTTTATTTTATTTTTGTACTTTTGAGACAGGGTCTCCCTATGCAGTTCAGGCCGGCCTTGAGCTCACTGTGTAGCCCAGGCTGGCCCCAACCTCATGGTTATCCTCCTGCTTCAGCCTTCTGAGTGCTGGGATTACAGGTAGTTCCTTGTTTCTTTTCTTTTCTTTCGTCTTTTTTGAGACAGGGTCTCGCTATGCAGTTTAGACTGGCCTTGAGCTCACTTTGTAGCCCAGGCTGGTCTTGAACTCACAACGATCCTCCTGCCTCAACCTTCCAAGTGCTGGGATTACAGGCATGTGCCACAAGTAATTTTAACACTGAAGTAATATATTAAAAGAAACATAGACTTTCCTGTTTAGTAAAATGCAAAGCTCTCATGAATTTTTAAGATAAAATAGAATATTTTGAAGAAACTTCCTGCTTGCAGAGGCTGTGCCAGGGTGGGCCCTCAGATCCCTCAGGAGTGCTGTTCACATTCACTGCCACTGGGTGTGCTTTGGTAGCAAGTTTTAAAAGTACTTACTCGGTCTGATCCTCACACTGTATAATGAGGGAGCTGACTTTGAGAGGAGAGGAATGACTTGTACCTTCTGGACCTCAGTTTCGTATTCCAGTTTTAATTTTTGAGTCCTTCCCATGTAGAAAACATTGTGCCAGGAACTATAATGAACTGAAAAAAATCAAAGTGGTATTTTACAATATTTTAGCCAAAATGCAGGCATAAAGCATGCAGACGTGGAAAGAAAAACATCAAACACATGGGATAAATACACAAACATCCTGTAAAACCCAGGCTTTCATCACGATTTCCTGTTTCTTTCCTGAATAACCAATTGGAACAAAAAGACAATTCTAATTGTCTTTTCACAAACCTCATTCATGTTGGAAACAAACAACTAACCAGGCATGCTAGGATTTCCTGAACTATGGAAATTTTTTCTGGCAATCCCATCATATTATTCTTTAATCTTACACTTCATATCTTCTCTTTTTACTACAAAACCTTTAAAGAGAAATGTAGTTTAGCAGGTAAACAAGTGGTCAAATTCTCCAGAAAGAAGTAGCACTTACTCCTAGTGATCATTAAAAAAAACACTTAAGGGCCAACCTTTTAAAAGGTACCATTATTTGAAACAAAATATTATAGTAACACAGACATGGCAGAGACAAAATAACAATTATGCAAGATAAGCAAGTGGGAAATTTTAAGTTACGGTCTGTTGGGATGTTTAAAAGGCAAACAGCATTTGATTCTCAACCTTTGCCTGTGTAAACAGGTCCCCTTTTAATAAGGCTGTTGAGTACACTGGACTAGGAGACAGGAGAAAACAAGAGAGGGGACAGGCAGGACCCCCATCCCAAGTGGGGGGACTGGCTGGGGAGGAGTGGAGAAGAGAGAATTCGGGCAGGACAGGTGCACAGAGCAGAAGTGTGCAGAACTGCTGCAGACCACGAAGAGCCACCTATTACCAAAGGCTTTTCTTTGTGAGCTAAGAGAGAAGCTTCTTTCCTGCAACCGGGGGAGTTCAGGGACAGGAGAGCTGTGGAAGCAGAAACTGTTGGCAGTTACTTTGGCGGTAACAAGAATGATCCAACCAGAGACACTTCGTAAAGCTGTTTCTCTCCAGTGTTTCTTGATGAAATAACTAAAAATCTGTGGGACTCCATAAAATCTCTTTGAAATGGATTTTCATATAATTTATTGATTTCATGCATGTATAATTTATTAATATACAGTAAGTGGCTTTTATTCTGTCTTGTTCTTGTTCTAGCCTTACCATACACTTGTTAAAAGTTCTGTTTTGTTTGCATTTCCTTTTTAAATTTGTATTTAATCATTTTAGAGCTTCCAACTGTACGTCAGCCATGCTGGTGCTCAGTGGTAGTCAAGACAGATGTCCTCCCTAGCCTTACAATGCTGTGAGGTTATTTCTTTTACCACCTAGCTCGGGAATTGGGTTATGGCTACAAGTCACACACTGGACCTGTAGGCGACAGGCTAAGTACTCACTTGCTAACTGTTAGGCTGCCAGAATTAGAGACCCAGGCGCTGAAGCTACAGCGCTGAGTCACGGGTCCGGCCCGGTGTTTGGAGCCTGGGGTTAGAGAGCAGGCACAGGACAAGCAGAAGCGGGGTTCTGTTTTCCTCGTTTTTGCCTGAGACTTTTTTCACCTAGAGTGAGAATTAAGGGGGCAAGGATGAAGGCAGCATTTGGGAGCCGTGGTAGGAAGGGTACGTGTTTGCTTTTAGAGATAGCTCTCTTCTTCTTCTCCAGGACAGCGGTATGCCTGCCTCGTTACCCCCATTGCCCAGACACATTAAAAACAGAAGGGGGGAAGTGATGCCTTCTTTATTTACATGCATTCACAGGGCAGTTTCTTTGTGCTAAACATTGTTCCAGGTGCTTAGGATATGATAGTACACAAACTTTCCATCAAAATCTAAGCTGAGATGGTAATTGCTATGAAGAAAAATAAAGCAGGCTAATACACTGCTCAGCTGTACATAAAGTTATTATTTTATAACAATGTTATTTTAGATAAGTTGTCAGTGGGGGCTCTACCGCAGTGTGGTATTTTAATAAAGATCTCATGGAAGTGCAGGAAGAAAACATACAAAAACCTAAGGTGAGGTAAGTGCGTTCCAGGCAGAGCAGGGAGCGAGGACCGCAGTTCCTGGGGCTGGAGGGGGGAGGTGGAGAGAGGCTGGGAGGTGTGGAGGTCAAGAGGAGGGCAGATTATAGCAGGGGGCACTGACTTCGGTGTCAGGCTTGGGTTTCATTCCTAGTGTGATGGGAACCCAGGGGAGCATTTTAGCAAGATATGGTTTGTGTCTAAATGGACCTGTCCGGCTGCCGTGTGACGCGCTGATTGTAGGGGAGGCAGGAAAGGAGTCAGGGAAGCTCCTTTGGAGACGTGGCTGGGACTAAGACTAAGCTAGAAGCTGTGGAGAGCTTTTCGGTGGATGTGAAATGGAGTGAGAGACCGAAAAGGAGCTCAGATGTGACTTAGACGTTTTCCAGATGAACAATCAGGGCAGTGGTGGTGACAGACGCCGAGACATGAGTAGGCAAGACAGGAAGTCCCAGCAGTGAGCTCAGGGGCACACCGACAATTCGAGATGGGAAGGAGGAGGAGGAAGCAATAAAGGGACTGAGAAGGAGCAGCCAGTGAGGTAAAGGGAAAACTGAGTGTGAGCCACACACAGGCATTAGGTATTTCAGGAGGAGGAAGTGAGTAACCGTTTGTTTCAGGTGCTGCCAGGAGGGGAAGTTCGGCAGGGACTGGGACCTTCCTTTTTTGGCAAGGTCTTCAGCCACCCGGACAAGGCCAGTTTCAGCAGAATGTGGCAATGAAAGCCTGCCTGATGTAGATGGAGAGAGAACGGGATATGAGCGAGACTTCTGAGGAAAGTTGAGATGGAAGAGGAGCAGAAGACAGGGTGTTAGCTGGAGGGGTAGCTGGGGCCAAGGAAAAGGCTTTTAAGTCGGCTCCAGGAAAACACATGGTTGTTAATAAGAATGATCCGGAGGAGCAGAAGATACTGATGATGCTGACTTACAGGCTGCTGAGAGCAACCTGCTCCCTTTGGCAAGAGGGCAATGGGAATCCACTGCTCAGGCGGAGGGGCTTGTCTGAGCTACGCTCAGAGCCAGCCAGCCTTTGGAGCAGGAGGCAAGGCAGGGGCTGTGCAGGTACACAGGTGAATTTGCTGCAGAGGAAGGTTAAGAGGCTCTCTTCTGACTATGTGTGATTTTATTTTTTGATCGTTTCTAGATGCCACATTGCTCCATTCAAAATAATGAGTAATTATTTAATGACTACTGTGATAGAGGAAGGAATCTGTGAGCTGGTTGACCTGTTCGTCTTTCTAAATTCCATACTAGCTGGCACACTGAGATGATCGTTGTATTTCATATTCATTGAAAAGCAGTGATGTACTAGGTTAAGACAAATGCATATTTGATCAGCAACAATGTTTTAGAGAAAGAAACACTGAATAAAATATAGTTAAGGCAGTTTCCCTGAAAATATGAACTTTATAAAGGTGAAGTCTTACGTTTCTTAATTTGTGTGACTTCAGTTGCCCATTATTAAACCCTGAAAAGCATTTGACAGTCTGAGTCCTGTCTGAGTTTTGCCTGAGATCTGGCAGATAAAAGACAGAGGACATAATCGCTAATGTTTTGGAAAGATTTAAAAGCTCAGAGTAATTATTGTCACTCATTACCTGCAGGTGCCTCATGAATATTTTGAAGTGTTAAACGGGAAG
The DNA here is from genome assembly GCA_004027595.1 of Dinomys branickii. Lineage (NCBI taxonomy): Eukaryota > Metazoa > Chordata > Mammalia > Rodentia > Dinomyidae > Dinomys > Dinomys branickii. The sequence continues at coordinate 5,833 of PVLD010016073.1, read as the reverse complement.
ACGCCCACGGATGTAGTACTTATTTCCAGCACTTGCTTTGCCTGTCAGCATGCTAATCCGGGCAGTGCTTCCAGCCCATAGTCATCAGGGTGTCCGGGGCTTCAGGAGGTTCTGCAGGATGTGTCCCTGGCGATTGCTGGTTGATTAGAGAGGGAAAGGAAGGAAGCAGTGTGGGTTGGTAGGCCCCTGTGTCATCGCTGATAGCAGTTATCACAGCAATATTAAACTTTGAAATAAACAGAACCTGCATGGCTTAGCTGACCTATTGATTGACAGATCTCACGGCTCTTTTTCTCATATCAAACACTGAATCCTGGAGCCACACAGCCTCTCACAGGTGACACATTCTGCTTCTGCTCCTGATACACCAGCTGCTTTTTATTTCTTGTACCTGTTTCTATTAAGATGTTGGTCAGAAAATCAGACCATATTGTGGCATATTCTGTGATAAATGTACTTTTATTATTACTCCAAAGGCCCAACGACAATTGTATGTATGCTAGTTTACCTTTAAAGGACATAGTCTTTACTTCTCACTTAACCCATGTCTAATAGCACATTTTGCTATATGTCATTGAACTGAAATTCTTAAAAAGATTCCAAAATCTTTTTGTAAAGATATAAGATCAGTCTCATGAAACTATCCTAACTTTACAGTAGACCTTGTCCTGACGCAGCTGCATTTCTGCAGCTCTGGAGTTTATGACTTACGTGACATTTCGGGTGTGCTCTTTTGTGAATGTAAATTGCTCAGATGCACACTAGTGACATTAGGTCTCTATCTCATTACATGGAAAATACTAGAGCCTGGTGTACCTTCTTCTTAGTTTGGATCTTAATGCCCCAAGTCTGAATTATATAAAAGTAGTACTAAATTTCACAGCCAAGAAACAGAAGCTTTCCACAGTGAGCCCTTCATTAGAATGTGGGATAATAATGAAGGGTTACTTGGTAAGACCTATGGAAAATCCCTATTTTTAAATAGCTAATATTTTAAGCTTTGCTGTCTCCTGAACTGTTAGTCTGATGCAATATAAATTTTGATAGAATTCAAAGTGCTTGGGGGGCTGGGGATATAGCTCAGTGGCATAAGTGCCTGCATGGCAAGTGCAAGGTCCTGAATTTGATCCTCAGTACTGCAAAAAAAGCAAAAAACAAAGTGTTTGAACTGTCCTTCATCCATCTTTTTGAAAACTGCAGCACATTTATAGTAGTTTGTGACTTTCCAAAGTAGTCTTCACTGCCACTGTACTCATATTATTCTGAAGTGGTGAAACAGACTGGCCTTGGCACAGTACCAAGGAAGAGTCAAAAGTATCAGGAAAATGAGGGTAGGAAAGCGGTCTTGTCACTTTGAGCCACAGAAATCACCCACGGAAAGCACCGGGGGTTACTCCTTTGTTAGAGTGCTGGGGGCCCACTAGTGTTTGGGTGTCCAAGAGCTGCCGAGCAGCTGCATGGGAGCACTTCCCTCTGTATTACAGGGCCAGCAGTCGAAGGTGCCTCTATGGAGCTGGACTGCTTCCTTTCAACAGGTTAGGGAGTCCCGAAAGAGCAGACACTACACTGTCTGAAAAAAGGCACAATGACTACTGACATGGCAGCAGTTAGACTGGCAATGAGTGTGTCTTGCTCTGAAGCAATCTATGGTGATAATATAATTTCCAAAATTTCATGAGATTAATATATAGAAGGATTCATCGATACAGGGAATAAATATTTTAGAAATAGGACCGTGATGCATTTGCTATTTTTATTAAAATATTAAATTTAATTTTCTTTGAATTAGTTGAAGCAATACAAACTGAAAGATTTCTGAAGTTTAGAGAACTATTTACATAAGAAATTGTTTCTTAGAATACTAAGAAATAAGTATTACAATACCTTGAATTTGGAGTCCTTTTTAAATACTGTTTTCTGTTTTAAATTTTGAGGGCCTTTGTTACACCACTATAAAAACTACAGTTCACTTGTTTATGTTTCCTACCTCCCTTTGCCTCTGTTTTGTCCATTAGAGTATTATTTGTACATCATCAAGGTCTGCAGCCTTTACATTCTGTTCCGTAGTGATACTCTGTTACATAGATGTAGGTTTTTGTTTAAATCAATTATGTGCTTACCCCCAGAACTTTTAGCACAGCTTCACATCCAGGTTCTTTGTCTTGATCGATTGACTACTGAGATTTCATCACTAAGTACCTTTCTTAAGAGGAGTTTATAGTTGCTGTAGTTCCCTGCATTTGTGTATGCTTGTGAACCGTTCTGTGTTCTCTTGTTTTGAAAGGACAGCTTGCCTGAGCATAAAATTCTCCAGTCATCCTTCCTTTGAATGAAGCTTTGTGTACATTGTACTGTGGTTTTCTGGCACTTCACATTGTACTTAACTGCTCTAGTCATCTCTTGAATTTTATCCTCAGTTACTTTTTAAGACTAGTTTGAGTCTTTGAATATTTCTGTGTTTGAGCTTCGTTATAATTCTCTTGAGCCATTCTTTCTCTTAATTGCAACTAATTTCTCTGGGTATTCACTGTGTCTTTTTTATATACGCATTCTGTTCTTAATTCTTTTTAGGGAAGATTCCTGGTATCTGTGCATATGTAGATTTTCTCTTTCTACTTTTCTACTGCTTTCTCTTTGTCTGACCGTGGGTCTTCTCACGTCTTTTGTCTGCGCTGGTGATGTGATTTTCAGCCATGTTTATGCAAATCATTATTATTTTTAATTTAAGGTTCGTTTTGTCATGTGATTATTTTGGTTTGTAGTTGTGTCGTTTTGTCCTTGAACCCTCCTTTACTTACTCTTACTGAATTCTGTAACTCTCATTTTCCCCATTTTTAGGGTTCGTATTTTCCTGAATGAGGGGTCTTGCCTATTGTCTTCCTCTTTTCTTTTCTTTTTTTTTTTTTTGCTAAGTTCACTTTTCCTTAATATAATGTTCTCATAAATAGCTGAAATCGGTTTCCGTTCATCTTGCTTGGCCTCAGAGTGAACAAGCACCCTCATCCCGATGTTTGTGCTGGTATAAAATGCGTGGGTTGTCTTTAACTGCTTCTGTGCTTTTTTTGCCACCTGGTTGACTTTACGACATAGATATTTTACTGTGTTTACTTCTCAGTAGTTTCAGATTCTGATGGGGATGGAGAGGCAAAATTTAGTTGGAGTTCTGAGAAAACTTTTGTTAGTTAAACTGATAGTTAAATGATATGTTATATTTTTTAACAATTTATTAATGTGCTATGGCAGTATTTGCTCTGTGTATCAGGGTGATTTCTTTTTCTGATGGGAGCTCTAAGCTCTATGTTCTGCAAGCAATAATCAGCCTATTTTTCAGTTTCATACTTCTATTCTTCTCTCCCGGCAGCCATTTTTACACCATATAATTAATCTTCCTATCCCCAACCAGACAGAAGAGAAAAATGTGAATAATGCACCCTTATCCTATTTGTGTCTAAATTAAGATGTACAAGATATTCTTCAGCATTCTTTCAAGTCATCAGTTCTGCATGTGGGGATGGGAACAGAATAGGATGTGTTGCCAAATGATGTCAGAAGCTTCCGTTTCTTTCCTTAACTACCTTGGACTGAAATATTTGGCCAGGATAACATTCCTCTTTGCTATGTTTGCTTCCAGTGAACATTCTCCTGTTTGGTTAACATTTTTTTGTTCTTTTCATGATTTTCAGCTTACCCTGTTATCTTTACCCAGAAGTTCCAGCGCCAAATATGCTGAGTATGAAAGCACTGTTTGCCTTGGAATACAGTTCTCCTCCTGCTAAAATCATTTTAGCAGCATCTGAATTATCAACTGTTCTGGTCTTATAAGGAAGGTTTCTGGCTTAAGGTTAACGTTGTGCTAGGTAGACTGCATCCTTCCAAACTCTTAGCTTTTGTATTTTACTCATTTGTCACTGAAGGTTAGGACAGATCCACCTTATAGGCTCCCCACTGTAGACTCTCTCTGTTACTCTTTCCTTCAATGGAGAATAGGGAGGGCTTCTCTCCCAACTTTCTAAAGCTTTGACCATTTTTCACCAAGGTATGTAGAACATGAATTCTGTAATTTGGTTAGCTCTGAGGTTATTTTATTTAATTCAGTAAAACCTTGGTTTGTGACCATAATTTGTTCCAGAAACATGCTTGTAATCTGAAGCACTTGTATATCAAAGTGAATTTCCCCATAAGAAATAATGGAAACTCATGATTTGTTCCACAACCCCAAAATAGATACAAAATAATACAAAATAATAAAGACAATACAAAATGTAAAGAAAAATAAACAAATTAACTACTACTTGTCTTTGCAAACCTTCATGGCTGGTGTGAGGGAGACAGAGAGGAGGGTTATTGTGTAGGGTGAATTTCGCTATCATTAACAAAATCACTGCTATCTATTGGTTCATTGGAATCTTTTTCTTTTTGTGCAACTTTAGCAAGGAAGCTATCCAGTGACACCTGCTTTTGCCTTCATTTGAGAATTTTGTGGAGATGTGATGTTACATTGTTGTTAAACAGATTTATTGCTGTCATATTTACAGCCTTCTTGGAATGGTGCTTTTCTACACAATTTGCACATTTTGCATATCTCCCTAATCTCCTGGGAAGTAAAGGATTCCTCCACCTTTTTCTCCTTCTCCTCTGTAGACAAGGTCTTCCCTATAAGCTTTGCTGTTGGGAGATGATCACCCACAATTCTGCAGTGAAAGCGAGTGAGTGCGAAGAACCATTGGCTCAGTTGTGATCATGTGGCATTCGGCATCACAGACCACTTGTATTAGAAGACATTGCTCGTTTATCATGTTAAAATTTTCTAGAAATGTTTGCATGTCTGCTGAGCACTCACAGAACAAGGTATTTGCAGTCCCAGGTTCTATGATACTTTGTACCAAAATTCTTCCTTGTCAGTGTCTCACGGTGTGCTCTGTTACATGTATAATTTATGTTTCTCATATTGAAGTTCCTGGCACTGAAGTGGAATGAAAGGATGTGTTAATTTTGCATGTGATACATACTGAGAATCGTACTACTCAAGCCATATTTCTAGCACTATTGAAAAAGTTATTGGGATGTAAAATAGATTCAGATTAAATAAATAAATAAATAAATAAATAAATAAAATATAGATTCTAGGACATCCAGAGACTTAGAAATCTCTCAACTCTGTCTTGGGCCTTCTTAGGGCTTCAGATGTGCTTTGGCGCATGGGCACGTCTCTAAGACCTTAGCTGGAACGAGGACATCGTCAGACTGTGAAGTGAGTTAGCTTGTGAGGGAGGGCTATGTTTTCAGGGACTTCAGAACTTCACTCTTAAATTTAAGTTCCAGAACATGTTAGGGAGTAACACAGTAGTTAGAGTGAGACTCTTATTATCTCCTATTTTGACCTATAGGAAAAAAAAGGCAATTTCATGTGGATCACCTTAGAGATTTCTAGGCAGTAAAGCTGTTTTGTCTTCTAATCTCAGACACTGAACCATAATTTTTTTTTTGAGACAAGGTCTCACTATGTAATTTAGGCTGGCCTTGAACTTGCTATATAGCCCATGTTGGCCTCAGATTCACAGGGATCCTCCTGCCTCAGCCTCCTGAGTGCTAAGATTATAGGGCTCTGCCACCATGCCTGGCCCACCAAGCCATGAAGTCCAGTATCTCAAGTGATTATCAGGGTTGCATATGAATGCTAATTGCTTCCATTGTCCCTGGAAGACATTTAGTTTGTGGAGAGTGGGCACATACCCACTATTATTACCTGGCTCATGGCTCAAGTGCTTTTGGATGAGGGGATTTGGGTTCTTCTGTGTTTTTTTTTTTTTTTTTTTTTTTTAAAAAAAAAAAA
>PVLD010016072.1:0-46300 GCA_004027595.1 Dinomys branickii | reverse complement strand
TTTTTTTTTTTTTTTTTGGCGGTACTGGGGATCAAACTCAGGACCCTGCGCTTGCTAGGCAGGCGCTTATTCCACTGAGCTATATCCCTGGCCTTAAAGCCTTAACTTCCAACAGGAAACTGGAGCACACCCTTGGGAACAGGAGGTTCTGCCAGTCAGTGTGCTTAAAAAGAAAAAAGGTCTTTGAGGGATTGTGCACCAAAATGAAGTACTGACTTGAAGAGTAGTAGGAGGAACTGCTACTTTCTTTGGAAATGTATTTTCTAATAAATGCTATCTGAGAAAAATACTACCGTTTTTTAAAAAGACTGCCTGATGTGTAAATGTTTAGATGAAAGCATCTGATGTACAAGATGAAAAATAAAAGTAACAGTGGTTTTGTTCCTGAATTAAATCCCTGATTTAATTAGTATTACTGTTCCTATTTAGAAAAGATGACACAGTTATCACCATTTTATTCTAATATTAACTCCAGGTTAACTGTAAAACCTTTTGATGATATAACAGAGTGAGCAGTACAAAGAATAAATAATCATCACACACACACATTTTGCCAGCAAAAAAATTCTATCTCTGGTAGGTTTTCTACCAGGAAATGTCATTTTCTTCCAGTAAGTTTAACAGAGTGAGCTAACTAGAGACAAAAACCACTGGAATGTTAGGTGGAAGATATATTATATCAGTAGCAAGGACAGTCACTACCTGAGCAGCTGCTGATTCCTAGTACTGACCTTTGCTAGCAAAACTTTCTTCCTACAGATTACATAAGGTTGGAGTCACTTTATGACTTGTGGTCTGAGAAAACTCCATCCAGCATTCTCCAAAAGAGATACAAAGAGCTGATGTTGTGTTTCAGGTATTTATACTGAAATTTAGCATAGTACTTTCACTTTTCTTTCAAATAAAAGAAGGCAGTGTCTTGATTCTCAAGTAAAAACATGTTCTACCTTTACATTTTTTGGAAAAAGCAACACGAGGTCACTACTGTCTTACTTGTAGTGAGCTGCTCTGTGTGCAGGGCATACACCTTCTCTCTTTTTTGTGCAGCTTTTTCATTTCTACTTTTTTTCTTCTTTTACCTTCAGTAAACTTTGAACTTTTTATGTCCAAAAAAGAAAAAGCAACATGTTGAAAGGATAAGTATTAAATAATGTGCTTGTGACATTTAAGAACAAAAATTGTGTTTCAGCGTGACCAGGTGGAGTGAAAACACTGCCAGAACATTTCACTTTGGAGGAAGAGACTAGATGAGGCATGCTTTACAAATTCACACACATCACCAATCTTTTAATTTTTTTATTAAAGCCTGTGAAAATTTTAATTTGACGTTACTACTTAAAAAGAAACATAGTAAGACCATACCTTTAAGTCCAGCTCTATGTTTAAAACTTAAGCTTTCTTTTTGTGTCACAATATAAAAATTGGAATACCAAATCTATACAGCTGAGATTTTGCTCATATGCTGTGCTTTATAATTAACTCTCTAGTGTTGGAACAAAACTTAATGGTTATCAATACCTTCCATCAATTATTTTTGTAGGGGTGGGTACCAGGAATCAAACTCAGGACCTTGCAATTGCCAGGCAGGCGCTGTGCCACTGAGCTGTATCTCCAGTTTCCATCACGTTAATGTGTGTTACGTTATCTTAACTTTTTGGTTTTGCTTTGTTGTTTGAGACAGTTGCACTATATATAATCCAGGCTTCATTCCTCTTGCCTCAGCCTCAGGAGTCCTAGGATCACAGGATTGCATCACTGTGCTTGGCAATAATTATTCCTTCTTGTGTGTATCAAACTCATACTAAACAATGAGTTCTGGATTGCAAAAGAGAAATTTTTTTTGCACTTAATTTTTAATTCTTATTTGTATTAGTCCATGTTTGCAGTACATGATGATTACATTCACTGTGGGAGTTGGTGCACATACAACATACCTCAGTTCTTTTCCCTTCCCTTTTTTATTCCCTTGTTCTCCTTACTATCACCAATCTTGTGCTAGTTAAAGGTAATCTCATTTTTTTTTTTATATATTTTTTTTGGTAATCTCATTTTAAACCCAGCCTCCCAAGAAATCTTCAAGTGGAATTATGATACTAGTTTTCCTGATGAAAAAAAGTAAGAGTCATACCATTACTACATAAAATGACAACCCCCAAGAAAACAAGATGGGAACTCTCTCCTGTCTGAATCATAGCACTTTTTTTTGTTGTGGTTGTTGGTAGTGCTGGTACTGGGGATTAAACCCAGGGCCTTGCACAGGCCGAGCTCAGGATCTACCACTGAGCTATACACCTCACCTCACACATTTTTATGCTAACTAAACTACTATCATTTCTCGTAAGGTTGTCTTATACCTCATGGCACCTAGGCTGATCCATGCATATGTATTATCTGAGGATCTCAAGACTTCAAGTTGAAGCTGATGGGAAAAAAAGACACCAAACTTTAGCCTTGATAGAGGCACAGTATACTCCAACTATCTACTTTTTTCATATTAATCTATTTTCAGGAAATATATTTTCCTCAAAAATAAATTCTAGTTGGGTGTGGTGGTGCTTGCTATAATCCCAGCATACTGGGAGGTTGAAACAGGATTGAAAGATTGAGCCTGCCCTGGGCAATTTAACAAGAACTTGTCAAAAAATCTTTTAGAAAAAAAGGAAGGGGAATGGTGCTGGGGAAGTATCTCAGTGCAAAGACCTTGTATCCCCAGTATGCAAAAAACAAACACATTTCAACATTCTTATGTACTATTGTCATTACCACTGTTATACTTATCCAGGATTAAAATCCTTACACTTAATAAATACACAATCAGGGAATCAGAATATATGAATAATGTGATAAAAGCTATGCTAATTATATGACCAACACTTAGGAGTACAAAAGATTCCAGAATTAACGCTATGGGGGAGAGTGGTGAAGTGTTTTCAGAAGTGATATAAGAGCCGGGCATTGAATGAACCTTGTTTTGCTCAAGGAAATAGAGAGCTCCAAAGAGCAGACAGAAGTAGGGAAATACACAGACTCTCTCCCTCTACCTTCTGCAAATCTCTAAGTCATCTGGGTCTTCTTTCACAACACATTTTGCATTTACCACTAATCACTCCATATGTGTATTACTATAAAATCTGATTTAACAGACTTATCCTTCCCTGTATGAAATATTCATAAACACCACAAACATTAACTTTCTTAAAATATCTCCTTTAAGTGACAATGAACTCAGGCATGGAGGCTGAGGCAGGAAGACCCTTATGAGTTTGAGGCCAGCCTGGGCTACACAGTGAGTACAAGAGCAGCCTGCAATACATAGCAAACCAAACCAAACCAAAGCAAACCAGAGATAAAACAAGAAATGAGCCAGTGCAGGCTGAAAGCAAGTCAGCAAACTGACTCGCCATTTACTGGACGGAAAAGGTAGAGCAGGGCTTCTGGAAAGCAATAGGAAAAGTTCTGAAACAGTCCCAAATTTCTGTTTACAGTGTGATGTATGAGTCATACATGGATGTAGAAAACAACTGTCCTGTAAATCAGACTATCAGCATATTTAGTGTTCAGAGGAAAGATGAGAAAGGGGCTTTAAACTGAGCCTTGGTAAATACACAGGTAAGTGGCTATTCACTTAGAATAGACTCTGTGTTAGAGAGGTCTTGTTCAGTATCAACTGGACATGATAAGTGGAACAGAAACCAAGAATCCTACCGGAAATAGGAGTAAGGGGTAGAGCCTTCCTCAACTCTTACTCCAGGTCCTTCTTCAAGTACACAACTGAGACCTGACCCATGATGGGCATGCAAAACTAGTCATCAGCGGGGCATGGTGGCACACACCTGCCATCCCGGCACTCAGCAGGTTGAGGTGGGAGGGCCATTGCAAGTTCGAGGCCAGTTTGGACTACATAATCAGACCCTGTCTCCACAAAACGAAACATTTAAAAAACTGTAATCACACAATAATGTAACACTGTTGAGTGTGGCGGTGCGCACATAACCATAGATTCAGGAGGTTGAGGGAAGGAGGACCATGGAGTTCAAGGCCAAGCCTGGGCTATGTAAGAGAAACTCTTGTCAAAAAAATCTAAAATGGAAAAATGTGTTCTTCACAATCCTTCAGTTCTCCAAGAAAGCCACAATGATTTTTTTCCGCAAGTATGGAGACTGACCCTATGCCACTGAACTGCACCTCCACTCATTCATTCATTCACTCCCTTGAGACTGGGTCTTGGTATGCAGTCCAGATCAACCCTGAATTCCCTGTGTAACCCAGGCTGGCCTGGCACAGGAGATCCTCCTGCCTCACCCTCCCAAGAGATGATATTACAGATTCGTGCTGTTGGCCTAGTTCAAGAGTGATTTTTTTTTTTTTAAAGAGTCTGGCTATATAGTTCAGGCTGGCTGTGACTTCATTATGTCACCCAAGCTGGCCTCAAACTCATGGCAATCTTCGTGCCTCAGCCTCCTGAGTGCTGGGATTACAGGACTGTGCCACCACACCTGCCTAAGTGATTTAAAAAAAAATACACAAATCTAAGCATGTTACCCTTCCCTTAATTAAATTCTGTAACAGTACCCCATTTTTCCTAGGATAGACAAATTTCTTAAGAGCCCTATAAAATCCTGTGTGACCTGATCCCCACATATTTTCCCAGTCTCTTTCATTGAACTCAGCATCACTGGCCTTTTTTGCTGCCCTTTTCCCTGCCTGGTTAAGTCCTACCAATCACAGCTCAACTCAAATACCACTTACCACTACCAAAGCAAAACCCCTTTTATGGCTACTTAAGGTACCCATACCCTGTATATTTTGGAGCACTTACAATTTTGGTTTTATATTTGTGTAATTATTTAATGTCTAGCTTTACTGTGGACTGTAAACTCTGTAAAGGCAGAGATAAAATGTTTACATTAAAATTCTCCATTCTGTGAAATGTTATAAAAGTGTTGTACACATAATTTTAAATAGCTGTAAATGGTGCGGTGGTGTGTGCCCATACTCAGGAGGCTCAGGCAGGAGGACTGCCATTAGTTCAAGACCAACCTGGACTACAGCATGAGATCAAGACCATCCTGAACTATACAGAGAGACCCCCATCTCAAAAAACCAAAAATAAATAAATAGTTTTCAGTCATTCTAGCCTAAGGGTAAATCCAGGAAGAGCGTTCAACCACCGAGGCATTACTACTTTAAAACTCACAAAACATTTATGTTCAAACAGCAATCATGCCACTATACCTGGTCAATAGTCTAACCAGTGTAAAGCTTGTTTTATCCATAAAATATGGGTAACTTTAGGGGAGCAAGGTGATACGTATCTGTAATCCAGCATTCTTGGAGCCAGAGGCAAGAGCGGTTGTAAATTTAAACCCAACCTGGACAATGTAGCCATTTACTTAGCAAAATCCTATCTCAAAATAGGGAAAGTGAAGAAGGGTGGAGGGGTGCGGAGTGGGAGCGAGATGTAGCTCAGTGTGAAGGCCCTGGGTTTAATTCCTAGTACTGAAGGGGGTAGGGCCTTGGAGATGAGTTGCACATATTTGAAAAACATAAAGTTCTTTTTTTCACATATTTTTATTAATGCATTCTTGCTGTACAGATTAAAGCATTTCAGAGTCATACATGCACATTTTCCATCCCCCCAGAACCCTCACTGCCCCATGCTCACCTCTAGTTTCACATTTTTTTGAAATTTATTTTCACCAAATTTAATATATTCAGGTTTTCTGGATTTTGGCAAGAAAAATTTTATAGATGTGTATTTGTATTTCATTGTGGTTTTAGTTCTTAATGACTAGTCATGTGAGGTTTTTTAATATTTTCCTATAGAATTTTTATAGTTATATGTTTTAGATTTCTGTTCTATTGTGAGGTGTTTTGAGGGTCATCCTTTTGGGGGCGGTCACACTTTTTTTTCTTTTTCTTTTTTGACTTTTTGAAACAGTCTTGCTATGTAATTCAGACTTGCTTTAAACTCACTATGTAACTCAGATTGGCCTCAAACTTGAGGCAGTCCTCCTGCCTCAGCCTCCCAAGTGCTGGGATTATAGGCATACACTACCATATCCAGCTTGGTTCACACTTCTTGACTTCTGGATAAGCAGTTCTCTTAGCATTTGTTGAGACTATCTTTTCTCAATTTGTTACTGTTTTCCTAATTTAGCTGACTATGTATGAAGATCTGTTCTTTTTTTTGTACCAGGAATCGAACTGAAGACCTCATGCTTGCCAGGCCAAGATCTGTTCTTAAGTTTGTTTTTGTTTCTGTCAGTCAATGCTCTGTTCCTGCACTAATACCACAAAGTCTTGATTAATGTAGCTTTCCAGTAAGTGTTGAAATAAGGTTTTATGAGTCTTCCAATTTTGTTCTGCCTTTTCAGAGTGCTTATTTGATCAATTTTTTTTCTTGTTCTAGTTGCTTTCTTTTTTTTTTTTTGGTACTGGGAATTGAACTCAGAACCTTGCACTTGTGAAGCAGGCACTTATGCCGCTGAGCTATATCCCTAGCCTCATTTTTCCTGTTCTAGTTCATTTGTCTCTTGATATAAATTCTGAAATCAGCTTGTTGGAAAAGAGATTATTTTTAGAAAATACCACAAAGTTGTTTACTAGAAAAATAAAATGGATATTGGGTGTGATGGTACATGCCTATAATCCCAGCACTTGTAAGGCTGAGGCAGGAGAATTGCTGTGAATTTGTGGCCAGACAGGGTTACACAGTGAGCACAAGGCCAGCCTGAACTACATAACAAAACCTTGTGTTTTAGTTACTTTTCTTGTTCCTGAGACAAAATACCTGATATCCAAAGTTAAAGGAAGAAAGGTTTATTATAGCTCACAGTTTGTAGAGGTTTTAGTCCACAATTAGCTGGCTCCAAGCAAGATGGCTTGGCAGAGAAGCATTACAGAAGAGAAAAAGTTCATGGCAGGTGGAAAGCAGCAGGCAGCAAACCACAAGAGCCCGCTCTCTGTCCCTTATATTCAATCTAGGCTACATACCGCTAGGGTGGGCAGTACCCATAACCAGGATGGGCCTTCCCACTATCCACACCCAGAACTATGCCAAACCGATTGGTGGACTAATTTTTTTTTTTTTTTTGCGGTACTGGGGATCGAACTCAGGACCCTGCGCTTACTAGGCAAGCGCTTATTCCACTGAGCTATATCCCCAGCCCCTTTGTGGACTAATTTAGTCATCACAATCTTGATGCCAGAATCACACTCTAGATCCAGCCACCTCTGAAAAGCCCCACCTATGACCACTTGAGGCTCTGGGAAGACATTAGATATAAGCCACAATACCCTGTCTCAAAAAAAGATACAATATTAGATATCCCACTTTTATAATTACAATCAACAAATACACTTTATATTTCAACAAATATACTCATTCATAAGTAAAGCTAATTTAGCAAAAATACTAAAATTGTACATAATTTACTCCTTTAATGTACAGAGAACCAGTAACACTTAAAACTTTGTTGCTGCAATGGTAAGTAAACAAAAAGTTATGAAGTAGCCAATTACTCATATTAAATGTCTATAAGCAGACTTAGTTCTTTCACTATTTAAGTTTTATGTGGTAATACTGCTTCATATCCAATAACATACATAAATTTTGAGGACAGATTTAGGAGAGTTGAGGCCTATAAATAATCACTATCACCTAGGTTATGGTAGAAAATGCTTCCATTATTTAGAATGCTCCTTTTGCCTGTTTTCAGTCCTGTCACCCAGTAGCTGCTAACCTGACCTGTTTGGATGTACACAGTTGTTTTTTGTATATGCACATAACATAATCATCGCCCTTGTTGCTGCTCTTCCCCCACCCTCCCCAGGTCCACATCTGGGGGATTTCAATGCATACACTTTGACCCTATCCATCCCCTCACCTCCCTGACCCCTCCATCCCCCTCCAATTCCTTCCTTTTGACTAATCATTGTCTCCCTTTTAGTTTCTTTTCTGTTTTTTAGATCCACATATTACAGAGAAGATGTGATGTCTACCTTTCTGAGTCTGGCATTTTTACTCAACATAATAATCTCTAGAAATTTCATTCTTTATGGCTAAATAATATATGTGTATACTACGTTTTCTTTATCCATTCATCTGTTGATAGGCACCTAGTTTGGTTCCATGTATTAGCTATCACAAATTGTACCACAATGCACAAGAGTATCCTGGTACCTTTATAGTATGCCGATTTTCATTCCTTTGGGTTTATAGCAAGGAGTGGTACAGCTGGATACTTTCAGTTTACTGAGGAACCTCCATACTGATTTCCGAAGTGGCTGTACTATTTTATATTCCTATAAGCAGTGCAAGGTTTTTTTCCTTGCAATCTTCTCAGCGTTTATTATTTTTTGTATTTGTTTTGGAGGCAGAGTCTTGCTGTGTAGTTCAAGCTGGCCCTGAACTGACTATCTAGCCCAAGCTAATCTTGAACTCACAGCAGTCCTCCTGCCTATCTCCCCGAGTGCTGGGATTACAGATGTGTGCCACTATGCCTGGCTTGTTTTTATATTCTTGATGATGGCCAGTCTGACTATAATGAGATGGAATCCCAGTGTAATTTTGATTCACAGTTTTCTAATGGCTAAAGATGTTGAACTTTTCATTTTTTATTGGTATGTTTGTAGTACATAAATGGTAACATTCATTATGAAGAATTGGTGCATGTACATAACACATCTCAATTCCTTTTTTTTCCTCTTCCCTCCCCCCCCCCATTTTGTGGCCACTTGTGTCTATGAGACATATATGTGTGTGTATGTGTGTATATATATAGAGAGATAAGTAGATAGATAGATATGCCATTTGTATATACATGTTGGCCATGTGTACTTTGTCTTTTGAGAAATGTCTGTTAATTCATTTGCCTATTTATTGGATTTTTGGTGCTAAGGCTTTTGTTGTTCTTTATGTTTTAGATATTAATCTTGTATTGGAAGAGTAACTGGCAAAGCCTTTCCTTCTGTAGGCTTGCCTCTGTACTGTTAGTGTTTATCTTGCTGAGAAGAAACTCTGATTTCATGTAGTGCCATTTATTGACTCATGCTATTATTTTCTGTGCTCTGTCCTATTCAGGAACTTTTCACCTATGCCTATGGCTTCAAGTGCTCCAAGTGCTTCAAGTGTCCCATTTTATTTCAGCAGTTTCAGAGTTTCAGGTCTTATACCTAGATTTTCAATCCATTTTGAATTGATTTTTGTACCAGATGAGAGGTAGGGATCTAGTTTCAATAATCTGAAGTACATGCCTAGTTTTTCCAGCACCATTTGTTGAAGATGTTGCCTTTTCTCTAGTGTATTTAGGGGGAAGGGAGCTCTTTTATCCAGAACCAAAATGGCTATACTTGTGTGGGTTTTTTTTTCTACCCTCTATTGTGTTCATTAGTCTTTCATTTTGACAGTACCATGCTGTTTTTGTTACTACAGCTTTGTAGTGTAATTTAAGATCAGGTATTTTAGCCGGGCATGATGGCACATGCCTGTAATCCTAGCACTAGGGAGGCTGAGGCAGGAGGATTGTTGTAAGTCTGAGACCAGCCTGGGCTACAAAGTGAGAACAAGACCAGCCTGAAGTGCATTATAAGACCCTGTCTCAAAAAGACCAAAAAAAAAAAAAAAAAAAAAGAAAAAGATTAGGTATTTTGATGCCTCCACTTCTGCTTTTTACTTAGGATTGCTTTGGCTATTCAGGGCCTTTTGTATTTGTGTTATGGTTTATATCTTGATGTCACCCAAAGCCTCATGTGCTCATAGGTGCCAGGCTTTGGGGAGGTGACTGGATTAGCCCATGGAAGGGTTTATACTTCTAACTGGATGTGACGTTGGGAGGTGAAACCTGGTATGTCACTGTGGTGTGTGGTGTGTGATGTGGAATGGTGTCTATCCCTCCTCCTCCCTCTTCTCTGTCCTGCTTCCTCCCTGCCATGTTCCTCTACCATGACAGCCTGCCTTCGAGCCAGCCGACTATGAACAGAAAACTCTACGAACTGTGAGCCAAAGATAAACCTCTCAACAACTTGTGGGTGTCAGGCATTGTGTCTTTGTGCCAAAAAAGAAACTAAAACAGTTTTCATATAAATTTAGAATGTTTTCTAACAACTGTTTTCTAACAAATTGTATAAAGAATGTCATTGGTATTTTGATGAGGACTGCACTGAATCAGTAGATCCGTTTTGGTAATATGGCCATTCTGACAATATTGATTCTACCAATTTATGAACATGGAAGATCTTTGCATCGTCTGATGTTTTCTTCAGTGATGTTCTCCAGTATCATGAAATCTGTATCATAGAGGTCCTTCACCTCTTTGGTTAGATTTATCTCTAGGGTTTTTGCTTTTTTAAAAAAAAGCTATTGTAAATGGAATTGTTTTCCTGATTTCTCGCTCAGCAACTCTGTTACTGGTGTACAAAAAAGCTATTGGCTTTTAATACTGATTTTACATGCTGCTACTTTGTTGAATTCATTTATCAACTTTAAACATCTCTTGTGAAGTCTTTAGGGTCTTCTAAGTATAGGATTATATCATCTACAAACAAGGATAACTTGCCTTCTTCTTTTCCTATTTGTATCACTTTCTTTCTCTTGCCTAACTGATCTAGCTAAAATTTCAAGAAGTAAATTGAGTACGTCAGTATAGAAAGTGGTGACAGTGGACACCCTTGCTTTGTTCCTACCTTTACAGAGTGTTTTCCTCCTTCCTCATTCAGAATAATGTTGGTTGTGGGTTTGTCATATATGATCTTTACTATACTGAGGAATGACCTTTTAGTACCTAGTTTCTTTGGGGCTTTTATAATGAGGGATAATGAATTCTGTCAAAGGTTTGTTTCCTGCATCAATTGAGATGAACATGTAATATTTATACTTTATTCTATTTATGTGGAGTATTAAATTCAATTTGTGTATGTTGAACCATCTTTGCATCCTTGGAATGAGGACAAGTTGATTGTAGTGTATGTCCTTTTGTATTATATTGTGAATATTCATAATGAATATTCTATATATATAGTTATCAATTATATATATAGTTTCTTTGAGACAGTGACTCACTATGTAGTTCAAGCTGGTCTTGAACTCATTATATAGCCCAGACTGGTCTCAAACTCAAGGCAATCCTCCTGCCTCAGCCTCTCTAGTGCTGGGATTACAGGCATGTACCATCAGACCCAGCATATAATCTGAATTTAGTTTGTAATTTTATTAAGGATTTCTGCATCTGTGTTCATCAAGATATTGATCTATATTGTTTTTTGTTGTGTCCTTGTCTAGTGTTTTTATCAGGGTGATGCTGACTTCACAGAATGAGTTTGGAAGTGTTTCCTCCTATTTCTTGGAATAGTTTAAGGAGGACTGGTGTTTTAAAGGTCCTAGTAAAAATCAGCAGTGAATCTGGGCTTTCCTTTGTTTACAGGATTTTACTTTTTTTTTGAGACAGGGTCTCACTGTGTAGTGTGGTTTCACACTCATAGTTACCCTCTTGCCTCAGCCTCCTAAGTGCAGGGATTACAGATATCCACCACCACACCCAGCTGAGAGAATTTTTATTACTGCTTCAGTCTCACTGCTTGTTATTAATCTGCTTTAGTTTTTATATCTTCTTGGTTCTGTTTTTTTTTGTTGCTGTTGTCTTTTTGAGACAGGCTTTCACTATGCAGTTCAGGATGGCTTTGAACTCACTTTGTAGCCTCAGCCTACTGAGTGCTGGGATTACAGGAGTGTGCCACCATGCTTGGCCTTGGTTCAGTTTTGGTAGGCTGGGTCTAGAAATATATCCAGGTTTTCTAGATTCTCCAACTTATGAGAATACAGGTTTTTCTCTGGATTATAGTGATGTCTGTTGTAATATCTCACTCTTCACCTATAATGGCACTGAGTTAGGTCTTCTTTCTTTTAGTTTGACTAAGTGTTTATCAGTCTTGTCTTTTCAAAGAACCAATTGTTTCATCAATCCTGTGTATTATTCTAGTCTCTATCTCATTACTTTCACTCTTTTTGGTTTTTTTGTTTTGTTTTTTGTGACAGGGTCTTGCTGTATAGTTGCCCCTGAACTATATAGCCCAGGTTGGCCTTGAACTTGTGGCAATCCTCCCGCCTCAGCCTCCCAAGTGCTGGGATTAGAGGTGCGCACCACACCTGGCTACTTTCACTTGTCTTTATTATTTCTTTCCCTCTGTTTTTTTTTTTTTTTTTTTTTTTTTCCGGGACCGGGGATCGAACTCAGGGCCCTAGTGCTCAGCGGCAAGCACTTAGCCCACTGAGCTGTACCTCCAGCCCTCTTTCCCTCTGTTGTGTTTGCTTTTGGTTTTTCCTTTTTACTAAGACCTTGAGTTGCATCATGAGAATAGTTATTTGAGATGTCTCTGATTTTTTATATAGATATTGATAGTTACAAACTTTCTTCTTAGAATTGCCTTTGCTGGGTTTCCCTCCCACCTTCCTTAAGACATTACCGGTATGCCATCATCCATGAAAATGCCCAGTACCCTGTCCCCAAGAGCTTCCTATTTGAGCCTTGAGCTTCTGCCTTCCTAGGAACCACTGTGTGGGAATATAGCTAGGTCGGCACCTTGACTGTGGAGTTGGCAAAGCCACCTTGAGCCTTTCCTCTGCCCCCTGGACATTCACAGCCCACACTGATCTAGAAAGGAATTCAGCCAGAGCTGCACTTTGATGCTTCCCTTGGATTGAAGAACCCTCCCAACATAGAGGGTGATGCTCTTGAAGACTCAGATAATGCTACCATGGGCTCAGGCCCACATCCTCCTGCCACTGCCCTGAAACAAAACAGTGATCAAAAGAAAACCACAGTTCCACCAGGAGAAAATGGCTTGCTAGCACGGATATTTCGTCTCACTGGCACAGACTTTCTAGCTTCTACCACTGACCTTTGGGCCTTCCCAACACAGATCTGTTATTGTTTCATTACAGATTTCCTATGCCCTAAGGACACAGGTCTGAACCTAAGCTACTTCTTGTATCCTAAAAATTTATAAGTTTGGTCTTTTAACCATGTCCAAAGTTGTTGAATGTTTGTTCATAATTTTTGTTCTTTCATTAACAGTGTCTGCATGTAATAATTCCTCAATATTACCTTCAAGCCTTTAAGGTTTTTTTTTTGTGTGTGTATGAGACAGGGTCTTGCTATGTAGTTTAGGCTGGCCTCAAACTCACAGCAATCCTCCTTCCTCAGCCTCCTAAGTGCTAGTATTATAGGTGTGCACCACCATGCCCTGAAAGCTCTCAAATTCTGCCTTCTTCTTGTTCCTGTCCAGTGATGAGGCTTTCCACTGTTTTTTATATGTTTATTTCCACAATTTCTGTTTGGTTCTTCAGAATTTCTATCTCTTTGTTGTTCAATTAGTCCTTCAAATCTTATATTGTTGGCTGGGCGTGGTGGCGCACACCTATAATCACAGCACTGGGGAGGCTGAGGAGGAGGATCCATGAGTTCAAGGCCAACCTAGGCTACAAAATGAGTTTAAGGCCAGCCCTAACTGCACAGTGAAACCTTGTCTCAAAAAGACAAAAAAGAAAAAGAAAAAGAATGAATCTTGCACTGACTTCCTTAATTCATTCTGCTGGTTTTTTGCCTTTTGCAGTACTGGAATCTAAACTCAGGGCCTTCACACTGAGCTATATTACCAGCACTTTTATTTTCACTAAGTCACTAAATTGCCCAGGCTGGCTCAAACTGTCAGTCCTCCTGCCTCAGCCTCCCAGAGTGCTGGGATTATAAGCACGTGCCACCATGACCAGCTTTATTTGTATCCTCTTTGAAGTCATTAATTATTTTATAAATCAGTTATTTTATAAATTACTTTATAAATCAATCGATATAATTGATATTTTATCATTTTATCATCAGTTATTTTATAAATCATTTTATAAATCAATTTATAATTATAATTTATATTTTATAAGTAATTATAAATAATTTATAATTATTTTATAAATTTGAATGCTTTGACAGCTCATCTACTTTGGTATCTTTGCATCTAGTCACTGACAAACGATGGATATTTGGAGTAGCCATATTACCTTATTTTTCATACTTCTTATGTCTGCTGGGGTGGGCATCTCCTGAGTGCTAGGAGTAGGAAAAGAGGCCAGCACACCGGGCTTTCTCTTCCACTTTGATATAAGCATCATGTTAGTGTCTAGTTTTCTTTTAAAGGCTTGAGCCTGAGCCTCACTCCAAGAGGAGAAAATGAACCCCAATAATGTGATTGTTGTTTTTTTGAGACAGAGTCTTGCTATATAAGGGCCATCACAGCTGGCTCAATAATGTCAATGACAAAAAGCCAAAGCAGATATTGACATAGTGAAAACCAATTAAATGCAACAATTATACCACCACTGACAACAGAAATCAGCAATAATAATATGAACAAAAAGGCTTAAAATTCATAAAGGTCAATAGTAATAATAAATGGAGGGGACGGGCTGCACATGGTGGTGCACACCTGTAATCCCAGCACTCGGGAGGCTGAGGCAGGAGGATGGGACATTGTGAGTTCAAGATCGGCCTGGGCTGCAAAGTGAACTCAAGGCCAGTTTGAACTTCTTAGCGAGACCCTGTCTCAAAGACCCCCACTCCCCCCGCAATAAACATGGTGGCACACACCTGTGCACACATCTGTAATCCCAGCACTTGGGAGTCTGAGGCAGGAGAAGTGACAAGAGTTCAAGGCCAGCCTTGGCTACATAGTGAGACCCTGTGTCCAAAAAATAAAAAGAATTAGGTAAAAGTAACAGAAAAACAATAAACAAGAGAAAAAAAAAGAAAAAGGACAAAAAGCAAAACAAAGTAAAAGAGATATGAGATAAAAAAATTCTCCCAAACTGAGGTATCTGGGTAGTTAGTATCCTTCTAGGACCTTAGTATTAGAGTTCACGTTACGGGGGAGGCATGAGTCCCAGCTAGGGCCTGTTATGTTTCTTCACCTACTCAGCAAAGCTTTTTATAAAGTTTTTTTAAAATGCATAGTATATAGTAAATGCAAAATAACTGATTCTCATAAATGATAAATAAGTCCTATCTATTACTAATTAATTCATGTCTAACTTGTATTTATACATTTTGCTTATATGCAATGACTCTGATGTTCTTTCAAACTGGTTAAAAAGGAATGAGGGAGTTCAAAGTTGTCAGTCTTGGTGTATATAACTCATGTACTTAGCATGTATATCACTTGAGGCCCCGGGTTCAATAGCCAGTATTTTTTTAAAAGTTACATCATTTTTAAAAAGTAATTTTTAAGGTGATTGTATTCTCAGTTTTATCGGCTTTACTACAGCCCAAATTTTATTATTTTTTAAATATGCACAAGCTATTGAAATATGTACTTAAAATATACAGATACAGAAAATTTATCTTAAAGTGCCTATTTTATTTCAGTAGCAAATGACCATCAAGCAAGCAAAGAAAAGAAAACTAATTTCATGAAGAGAGACAAATCTATGGAGTGGTTTACAAGAAGTGAAGAATAAGATAGTTCAATTAAAGCAACTTGGAATCAATAGCTACGAAATGTCAAATGCAAGACCAATGTCAAAATGGAACACAAGGAACTTTGCAATGTTACACAGCTTTCTTTAGCTTTTATTTTTCAAACTTTTATCTAAAAGTTATACAAATCATAGTAATAGCTAAAAAACACCAATCTATAAAAGTAGTGATCAGCAATATAAAGTTCTAGTTTGATACTTTTTCATCTTCAAATCCATTGCCGCCATCTGAGATACTCAGTTAAATTGTGGTTTGACTTTCCTCAACTTGACGAGGAAAGCTAATTTTAAAAGGAGAAAAAATGTAATGTCACTACATTGCTTTAATTAGTTAGAAGACAAAACAATTTTGTATGTATTGAAAACATTACTCACCCGTATGACCACTTTGCCAGTGGATTGGCCTTGCAATATAGGGAAAGGGTCCATATGGGAAATCAGGTTGTGATTCTTCCACTATCGAACAAAATACAGATATATGCTACATAAACTATTTCATCATTTATTAACAAAATCTATTAAATATTAATTACTATCCCTTCACTGTGACTGTTTGTTTATTTTGTTTCATTTTTTGAGACAGGGCCTTGCTATGTAGTTCAGACTGGCTTTGAATTCACTGTGTAGCCCAGACCGGCTTCAAAATCACAGCACTCCTCCTGCCTCAACCTCCTGAGTGCTGGGATTACAGCCATGTACAACCTTTCCTGGTTCTCAGACTTTTCAAGCATTTGTTTTGAGGCTCCTCTGCCAGCTATTATATAGAAATAATTTGTCCATGATTACATAATAACCTTACATAGGGTTTATAACCAAATGGGTACGTCCATATCATAAATCAGTGGATATCTGAAAACCTTAAAATACTCTCTACATACAACAAAGACCTAAACTTAGTTCTAGAAAAAATTTGAGCAGCATCTTAGGAGTTGTTTTTTTGCTGTTTTGTTTTTTGAGATAAGGTCTCACTACTGTAGTTCCAGCAGGCCTCGAACTCAGAGCTTTCCTCCTACCTCAGCCTCCCAAACGCTGGGATTACAAGCGTGCACTTAAGTTTAGAAGTTAGTTTTCTCAGTATTACTATTTGAAGATTGGGACCCATTAAATCCATTCCCCACAGTAATAATTATGGATGTATATTTAAAATATCATTACCAGGTACAGTGTTGCACACCTGTAATCTTGCTGAGACAGGATGATCTACAACATGGTGAGACCCTATCTCTAAAAGCTAAAAAACAACACATCTTTTGGTACAGGGAGGTGTGCCTATAATCCCAGCACTGAGAAGCCTAACATGGGAGGATTACAAGTTTGAGTCCAGTTTAGGTAACTTAGACACTGTTTCAAAATAAAAAGGGCTAAGGATGTACCTTTGTGGTTCAATCCCTAGTACCACTAAATCAATAAATCAATAATGTTACAGTATATTTAAATTTTTTCGCAAACCAACCTCATGATAACAAGCAAAAACCCAAAAGAATAACAATCTCAATTCTTCAAAGATAACAGAGTTTTACATAAAAGGCACAGAAATTCATTATTTTGTTCTTTACACATCTTAATTTAACTGAATAAACACCGATCGCATGTTAACTTTTATAGGAAAAACTCCCTCCCTACACAATATTTTTATTACCTATTAGTCAGTATACTCAGGAATCCATTCTCCATTTGTTAATGCAAATACATGCATAAAATGAAATTGAAGCTCACCATTGTTATCCTCTTGAAACACCTCAACCTCATCTTCAGTTTCCTTTTCAGAATGTACTTGTAAATCTGTGTTGATCTTAGGTTCTACTTTCCTAGGTAAAATTCCATTTTTGTCTTTTGCACGGCAAACCAACCAGTCTCTGACAATGACCTCGCTTATCTTTTCACATGAGAGAGCAAGTTCACAGGTGCGAATTCCATCTAAAAGTTCAATAACCTGTGTGATGCTTTCAGAAAGGCAAAAAATGCACTTAACATTTCCACTAAAAAAGAATTACTTATTTTAGTTCAGTATAATTCATACTTAAATTTAAATACTAATATCCAAAATTAAGTGCCACTGTCAAACCAGGTTAGTGGGGCATGAACATGCAATTTAGGACATATAATAAGTAATTTCACATATTATATAAAAAATAGAGACCATAATTTAATATTACTGTTCACACTACACTTCTAAAACTTTTCTTCTAATCAGAAGAAATATGCATCTTATGTTACTATATTTGTAAAAGATGATTTAAATAGGAATATACACTGCAATTGAATTTTTTTTTTTTTTGGTACTCATGACCTCGGGCTTGCCAGTGTAATTGAATTTAGGACATGCATTATAACAGGGGTTTTTGTTGTTGTTTTGTTTTGTTTCTGAAACAGGGTCCCACTATGTAGTTCAGCCTGGCCTTGAACTCGAGATCCTCCTATCTCAGCAGGGTAGGTGTGCTACCACACTTGCTGCATTATAACACTTTTATAATATGACACATAGACCTTACTCAGTTACAAAATGAACACTGTATCTGGTATTTAGGCAGAAGGAAAGTGTATTTTAAAATCACATTAAAATACAGGAAAACAGTCCCATTACTTACTTTGCTATATATACAACACATACAGCACCCTGTTTAAGACATGGGTATAAAGCAGGCAATGCCACTTGAGGATTTAACATATCCAAAGCTACCTGTGGGGAGGAAAAGAGGACTGGATCACTCCAATGCTGTTTAAATAAAGCAGAGATTTCTTTTTCTTACTGTGATAAAAAGACACTTTGAGAAAGCAATGACCCAGTTACGGTATTTCATATTTTTGTTTTTAAATAGTGCTGTTAGCCACACATGATGTGTATGCCTATAATCTCAGCAGTTGGGAAGCTGAGGCATGAGGACTGCTGAGTTCAAGGCTAGCCTAAACTACATAGTATGATCCTGTCTCAAAAAACAAAAACCATACCATTATCTGTCACTTTACTGCTTCCCATAGAGTATGCTTAAATTATACAACCTACACTGGGCGTAGTAGTGCATTCCTATAATCCCAGCACTTGGGAGGCTGAGGCAGGAGGATCATTGCAAGTTCCATACCAGCTTGGGCTACAAAGTGAGCTCAAGGACAGCCTGAAGAGCACAGGGAGACCCTGTCTCGAAGAGACCAAAAAAAAAAAAAAAAAAGTGTATATATATATATATATATATATATATATATATATATATATATAAACATAAACCATAATTGGCAACATTAATATAGGAATCTTTCTTTGGCTATATATATGTACATGAATATACAAAAAGAAAGACTGCTGTATTATCAATATTGCCAACTGTAACACATGCCATTACAACATAAAGATCTTTTAGTACCAGGAATTGAACTCAGGACCTTGTGCTTGCCAGGCTGTCCTTGAGCTCACTTTGTAGCCCAAGCTGGTATGGATTAATAGGTACAGAAAAGGCGAAAGGAGGGTAATCCTAAGGAAAATCATAGCTAGTATCTACTGCAGAGTAGGTATCAGGCACTATTCTATGTCCTTTACATGAATTATTTAATTCTCAAGTGCTCTATGAAACAGATACTATTTTTTTTTCTATTTTAATATAGGTATCTGAGGTACAGACAAATTAAGTAACTTATCTAAGGTTACAATGACTGCATAAGGAGTTTTGCAGTGGGCCATGTTTAACAGACTCTAAAATTATTTCCCCTTTGCTTCTTTTTCTCTCCTTAGAAATAATGATCATCCCGAAGATATATTCCCAAATAATTTTATAGTTTTAAAACATGTATACAGCTACAAATAATATATGTTCTCAGTTGAAATAGCAAATTTTTTTAGACAGGGTCTGGCTATGTAGGTTCAGATTGGCCTTGAACTATGTAGTAGAACTCAGGCTGGCCTCAAACTCATGATGATTGTCCTGCCTCAGCCTCCCAAGTGCTGGGATTTATTTATCTGCCTCTGTACTTCCTGCTTATCTCATATAAGCCCTAGACCACCAGAGATCAGAGCCTGATACGTTGGGAGTGATCCTGATCAGTGCCTACCAACATAAATAAATCCCAAGTGCTGGCATCTCAGGCATGTGCCACACCACACTTGGCTGGAAGTTTGCAAATGTGCTCATTTCACACATTATTTTATAATGCTTTTGTTCACTAAGCCTTTGAGCCTTACTGATGTTGCACAGTATATTTACTGTTAGGACTCCATGTGTTTATTCCTCTTCTGAGGGTTAGTCATTGTTTCCAAAATGTTTAAATTTTGTGGAACTTTTTCATTATCTCTTTTTCTATTCCCTTTATACTTATGGTTTAATATCTTTTACATTTGTTTACCATTACTTTGTTGGGAGGAAGCCTACACAGGTTACACAAAGAACTGGAGTTAGGAACGAAGGTTAAGATCATATTCTCAAGAACACTAGAAATTTTTAAATGAAAAACTAAACCTGGGTGTGGTGGTGCACACCTGTAATGCCAGGATTTAGGAGGCTGAGGCAGGAGGATTGCCAGCAATTTGAGCCAGCGTGGGTAGCACAGTGAGTTCAAGGCCAGCCTGAGCTCTGAACTACAAAGTGAAACCCTATCTCGAAAAAGGGAGGTAGGGTACTCCCAACTGCACTTACACCAGAAGAGTAACAGTACTGCAGCCACACTGTAAGAAGAGTAGAGACGGACAGGAAGTGGGGGAAAGGGAGAAGACCCAGGAGGCAGGAAGGTAGCTAGGAAGAGATGTACAGTCAAAGGGAGCAATAATCCATTGGGAAAAACAGAAAAGTGGGGAAACACGAAATTCATGTTTAATATACATCTTTTGACTTTTAATCACATCTACCTTCAAACAGTCCTCTTTTTTTTTTTTGAGACAGGGTCTTGCTATGTAGTGTAGGCTGGTCTTAAACTTGCTTATGTAGCCCAGGCTGGACTCGAATTCGCAGTGATCCTTCTCCCTCAGCCTCCCCCAGTGCTGGGATTTCAGGTGTGTGCCACCACACCAGGCATCACGTAACAGAAAATATCTCCCCCAGTAGCCACTATACTTCAGTTTATTAGTTGCCCAGGTAATAGTTCCAGTTATGGTTGCTCCTGTCTCTTAAAAACCACTGGTCACTGTGATGTATAGCTGGTCACTATGTCACATTGTATAAACTAATCCCCAATTGACAGGTTGCTCTGCCTCTGTACTTCCTGCTTATCTCATATAAGCCTTAGACCCCCGGAGATCAGGGCCTGATATATTGGGAATGATCCTGATCAGTGCCTGCCAACATAAATAAATCTGCCTACAAATCCTGGGTGTTGTTTCAGTGTTTCTGCTTGCTGTTGCCTCTGGTATGTCAGCCTGGAAAATCGACCATGTTGACCTCTCTGGTTACCAGTCATGGCCTCACAGGCAGAGCAAGGACCTCTCCAGGTCCCTGCTGGAAGGCACACCCTTGAGATTTCTTGTGTCCTCTTGGAGGGCTGGAGGGGGATTCCCGGCTTCCCACTTGAGGGGCTCACATTGGCCCTCAAAGGGAAGAGGACACGGCCTGCCTGCCTGCCTGCCTGCTTAGTTCAGACAAGACTCCTGAGTGCACCCTAGTTAGTCTGTCAGTCTTGCTCAGTTCAAGGAGAAGAGCTTGATCACTTCTTGCTAGTTAAGGCCACCCTCAGGGGAAGTAGCGTGGGAAGGCTCTGAGTGCCTGCTGAATGAATGTGCAAGTGAGTGGAATGGGCAGCATAAGCTACAGGCCGCTCCATCTGTGCACCACAACGGCACTGGTTGCAGTGGCAGACTGCGCTCCCACCTGCGGTTCCATGGTGACCGACACACGGCGTAACAGAGGCCTCACGCCCTCCTCAGCTAAGTTGTGCCCAAGTCCAAGTGAGGGGTGCAGCCAGGTGGGCATCTGAATGGTCTCTCTCTGAGAGGCCCCACCCTTTGTCTGTTGTGTACCCATTGTTCAAGGGTGCACAACACACATCATAGGGACAGAATGGGAACTAACTAGTTAAAACCCACAGTCCCTGACTGCAGGACAAGGGGCTTTTATGGAGTTAAAAATGAAACCGACTACTCCCTGCATTTCAAAGAAAAAAAAGAAGAGGCCCATTCCTGCTGAGAACTCCGCCTTCGCTCCCTTGTCAGCTGCTGCAATTGCTGCCAACACCTACAACCCCCTCCCTGCTCCTGACTGTCTACTTCCGGCCAGATGAACCGGTCCCAGCCAGCCACTGCCTGCATGTGGCCACAGCGGCCCTCCATCCGCAGCCTTCTGCTTGCACACCTATCCCGGTCAGATGGCGTCATCCAAGGCCCCCCTGAGATGACTTTTAGCAATTCCTTCTGAGTTCCACATTTTGACTGAGGAAAAACTGGACTGTCAGCCCTGACAAATGAGTTGCTCCCTATCAGGCCTGAATATATTGGACAGACTGAGCTCTATCCAATATATAGAACAGACTGAGCTCTATCCAACTGGGCCCCTGAGAGCCTCCAGTCATCGCATAAGTCAGGGGCAAACCTGTGACTTTCCTGGTAATCACTGGAACAGAATTCTCTGTCTTCAAAAGTTTCCTGTCAAAAAGTTACCATTACTAGAGCAACGGGGCCTCCTGCCTCTTGCCCCTTCTGCCAGACACAAGCTTATAGCCTGGTAGTTCATCTCCTTCACACCAAGCCAGTCAGCCTCCTTCTTGTTGATCCCTGTACTTTCAACTTTGAATGTTCCGAGAGAAAGATGACGCCTGCATCAGCCTGAGACAGATAACTGCAATCCTGAAGTTGTGAAAATTCTCTTCCCAGAAGTATAAAGACTCACCTCTGGGCCTGGCCATCAACCATGCCACCTCACCGTGACCCCCAATGCTGTCAGATGTCACAGGAAGCACAAACAGGCATCCATCTGCACATCAGCCTGACAGACTGACTGTTAATCACCTTGGGCTCTCCGTGCCATCTAATCCATACACCCTTTGTGGACTGTTCTAGATTTAAAGGATTCCTTCCCCTGCTTGCAAGGTGTTCCCATAAGCCCCTTCAACTGGGAAGCTCCTGAGATAAAGGGCCAGCTGACTTGGACTCAATTGCCACAAGGGGTTAAGAACTCTCCCACTATTGCCGGGGAGGCTCTAACAACAGACATGGTCAAGCCACCAGCACCTTTCCTCCGAGGTCTCTCTGTCCCTCCCGGCTCCGTCATGGTCCCGAGCTAACAGTGAAGACTGTCAAACTGCTGAAATACACCTCTGCTGCCTGTAAAGCCAGCTGAAGATCTCCGAGCTGCCAATGCCACCACAACTGCTCTCCATATATGTTGCCTCATTCTTCTGCCGCCCACATCGTGCTGGGACACCTGCCTGGACCTAAAAAAATGCCTTTTTCTGCCTTTGACTGGCTCCTGTCAGCCAGCCTCGCTTCACAACTGACATAGACTCAACCTCCCAGAGGTTCAAAAACTTGTTCCCTCTTTAAAAAGCACTTCTGATTAATGATGCCTCCAAGCTGCCTGCTGGAAAGACACATAAGCTCTGTTGCAATATCTGTCAGAAACTGGTTACAAGAAAGAAACCCCACTAATTTCTTGGAGCTGCTGCCTTCTATAAATTCTGGATCCTTGAGCTCACAAAAAATGATGCTTACTCAAGCTTGTCAGCCCCTGGGTGCGCCCAGTGGCATACCTGTGCAAATACTGGGATCCAGTAAGGGCCACCTCCTCCTTTGCCTCTGTGCTCTAATAGCCACTGTCCTTCCGATCATGAAAGCCGACAAGCTCACCTTAGGCCAAGACCTAACTGTCCAGGTGCCACAGGCTGTGCTGGACCTCACCTAGTGCCAAGAACTCGTATACAAAAATCCTCGCCTGACTCTTTTGGTGATAAAACTACTCAGTCCTGCCACCATACCTGCCCACAGAGGTGGGCCCAACAGACCATGATGCCTGGCACTATTTGATAAACTGTTCTCAAGCCAATTAGACTTAAAGAAAAACATACCCAACCAAAAGATGCTAAGTATACCCTGTTTACAGATAGAAGTAGCTCTGGTTAGAAATTAAGTCTGATAGGCTAGACTTCTTGTGGTCACATTGGACAAAACTATTTTGGCCAAAATCTTCCTGCAGGAATGATTTGCACAACAAACTGCTTCCTGCTGCTGTTTGGAAACCTGCCACCAATGATGCAAAATAATCCGGGGCAGAGACCTAGGCCCCCTCCGGTTGAAACATCAACCCCAGCTATCAGACCTGCCCTCATTGTATGTTCTGCAAGCTCAAGCCACTGTGCTGGCACACGTACCCCTGCAGCCAGCTCAGACTTCAGCATCTGTGTCACTGGCCCTGACCTCCTATTCCCTACCCATACTGAGAAGACAGTAAGTTTCTAGGGTCCTGCTGTAAAAAATCATCCCTATGGATGGCCTACCCTTGATTATTGGCAGAGACAATGGGCCAGCATTTGTAGCAGAGGTAACTCAAAAACTAGATTAAATATAAACTACATACAGCATATAGGCCACAAAGGTCTAGAAAAGTTAAAAAACAGCTTGGAAGTCACACACATATAACCCAGGTACATATTAACTACACCTGTAAGTTCTAGAAATCCAGCCTTAGCTCCGCTAAAAATTTACCTGGACCAGACAGCTCACTCTGAAGAGATGATGCATTCAAAGCCTTGCTTCTGTCACCCTGGATGCTGACAGGTCAATGCACAGCTGAAGCCGGATGCTGTTCACAGGACTGTTCCACACCTATTCCCCTTGATTTTTGTGTCTTTTCAGGCCGCTTACCCAGTCCTTGCTTCCTTGCTCCCTGCTAGCTGTGGTTTTTGCCTTAAACTCTATAGACGGTTGTCCCAAAAGAATAGAACAATTGATCAAACACTTGAGCATCCAAGGCACACTGGACACTCTCCTAGATCAGATTAACTCCTTCCCTCCCTCGTCAGAGTCAACTTAGGGAGAAACCCTATAAAAGGGGAAACAAACCACACCTCCTGGTAAAAAACTTTCAGTCCTAAGAGACCTTGGCTA
Source organism: Dinomys branickii (assembly GCA_004027595.1). NCBI lineage: Eukaryota > Metazoa > Chordata > Mammalia > Rodentia > Dinomyidae > Dinomys > Dinomys branickii. Next base: position 21,767 of record PVLD010016072.1, on the reverse strand, counting down.
GGACCACTAACAGCCCTAATGCTACTGCTTCCAATGGGGCCTTATCTCAAAAGATCACACATAGTATGCCCAGCGAAGACTTGCCGGGGAAACAAAAAGGGGAGAAAAAGTAACAGAAAATGCCCTCCCACCCCCCAGCCAGTGTACTTCAGTTTCTTAGTTGCCTGGCTAATAGTTCCTGTCCCAATTCTGGTTGCTCCTGTCTCTTAGAATCAGCTGGTCACTGTGATACACATTGTATAAACCCATCCCAAACTGACAAGCCATTCTGCCTCTGTACTTCCAGCTTGCTTATCCATATAAGCCCTATACCACCAGAGATCAGGGTATGATATTTTAGGAGTGATTCCAAGTAGTGCCCATCGACCTAAACAAATCTGCCTCCAAATCCTGGGTGTCATTTCAGTGTTTCTGACTGCTGTTGCAGTCAAACAGCATTTTTATCAACTGACAATTTTTAACAATCTAAACTTTCTTGATAGTTTTGTGTTAGGATTTTTATATGCACACAAACTATAATTCTTTGGGCCTAATAATAATTAACTCCTCCCAGCATCTGAAACTCCTCCTCCTAAAGGAGTATTCTTTTTTGAATAGGAATCTTTCTGCAGATTTCTAGAAAGCTTCAGCAATATCATTAAACTACTGTGTTTCATGTTCAAGCAAAAATAACTAATGTCTACTTCTAATATTCCTGTGGATGGTCTAAATAAGAGTTTTTCAGCTGAGAGTGGTGTGCACATCTGTAATGCTAGCATTTGGGAGGCTGAGGCAGGATGATCACTGCAAGTTCAAGCCCAGCCTAAACTACATTGTGAGACCCTGTCTCAAAAATAAAAAACAAAACAAAAGAACCTTTTCCCTCTCCTTAGGCTGTCATATGCATACCAAACAATGACAAGGAAAAAGAACTGTTGTCACTAGAACTATATACTTTAGTTATATAGTAGATGAGAATCAGTGCTGATAAAAATATTTTCTATTTGAACTTTGCTTTACTATACAGCGGTATCACTCTGAATTTTGCTGCATTTTTCACCAAAATAATCCAACCTTCCAGCAGTCAATATGAAAAGCAAGGAAAGCCAGGTGTGGTAGCACACACCTGTAATCCCAACACTTGGGAGGCTGAGGCAGGATAAGCGCTAGAAGTTCAAGGCCAGTCAGGGCTTTCAAGGCCAGCCTGGAATATACAGCAAGACCCTGTCTCAAACATAAAACACAAACAAAAAAGGAAAACAAAAAAGAAAAGCAAGGAAGACCCCTTACGCAGGCCTAAATCCAGTGCTAAGCCATGAACTACTGAACGGCATCACCAAGGATGAGGCAATTTAACACCAGAATTGTGAAACTGTGAAGCTAGCTAGTACCTCGCTGTCCTGCATCTCTATCATCTTTGGTGTCAGCTTAAAATAGACTCTTTTCACCTATGCTTTTATCCTCATACTACTCTACTTCTCCCTAATTCAGCCTCTCACTGCTAAAGATCCCTCTACGTGGCTGGGTGTGGTGACACACGTCTGTAATCCCAGTGCCCGGGAGCCTGAGGCAGGAGGATCATCGTGAGTTTGAGGCTAGCCTGGACCTACATAGAGACCCTTTCTCAAAAAAGAAAAAATAAATAATAAAGTAAAATAAAATAAAATAAAAATCCCTCTCTCACAAATACCTCTATTCCACCTTTCCGGAGCTTTGCTGTGATACATGGCGTTGCCATAACACCCTTAGTGAGTCTGCCTCTCCACATCCAGCTTTAGCTGCTGAAGATGCCTCCTGCTTATTCTTTCCCGGTGGGAGCCATTTGTTCTCCGTTCTCACAGCCCCGGTGCTGGGCCCAGCATGCTCCCCACTGCTTCCCAGCTACTATTCCTTTACTCTGCAATGCTGAGTCCGAAACACTTCTCTCCTTAGTCTTCGGTCATTGCGTCACATTCACTGACAACTTTTGCATCTAAACCAGAACATCTTTCTCCCCAGATCTAAAGGGCATTAGAAGAAAATATTCTTTCCACACCTAGTGAGGGAAATAGGGCAGATATAATGAAGACTACTGCCCGTACTGAAGAAGCCCGAGGGCTGGGATGTAGCCTAGGGGCAGTGTTTACTCAGCATGTGCAAGGCCCTAAGTTCAATGTCTAGTATGGGGGGGGGGTCCTGTTTCCTCTGTACTCAGAGGACCCACTTTAGAAAACTTACCGCATCAAATGTTAAAGCTCTTATGTCTTCAGCTGCTGCCGAAATATCCTTGTGAATAAAATTTACGTTGTCTGGCCATTCTTCTGCATGACCTAATTTCCATGAATCACGCCAGTGTTTGTAATTCTTCTTAGCCACATCATGATGGTCCTTCCGTATTTCAAAACTTATGACTCGTCCTTGAGATCCAACTAAAGTAAAATAATTTATGATATTTCATAGTTTATTTTTAAAAGTGTCGAGCATTTATTTTGCTAAGATACTAAATATGCAGAAAAACATTTAAACAGTGCATGGGTTACCAAAGTGATCCTTGATCCCCAACCAACCTCCCTTAGAGCAGCCATTCAGCACTCGCCCTTCCACGCTACGTGGTGCCAGTGCAGGTGCGCAGGGAACTGGCTTTGAACACGTCGGGAATGAAACCCACTGTTTCCAAACCTTCTTTCTTCCTTGTGATGTCATTTCAGCGGCTACATGCCTTTTAACAGCCCACTGTGTGGCTATCCCAGAATTTCTCTAACCAGTCACCTGCTGATGAATGTTTAGCTTATTTCTAGTCTTTTACTAATCAAACAATACTGCAAGGAACATTCTCCTGCCTATGTTTTTGTAACATAAGCCAGTTTATCTCTGTAAGATAAAGTCCTAAAGATGGAATTGCTGGCTCAAGGTGCAAGTGGTATCAACTTATACTTCCAAAAATAGAGTAGGGTACCTATTTCTCTTTGTTGGTACCCTCACCAACAAAGAATTATCAAACTTTTTATGTGTATCAATTTAAAAAGTGAAAAAGCTGAGTGTGGTAGTGGATGCCTGCAATCCCAGCACTCAAGAGGCTGAGGCAGGAGGATTGCCATGAGTTAAGGGCCACCCTAAATTACAGTGATACCGGCTCAAAAAGAAAAGTGAAAAAAACTTATCATTGTAGTTTTAATTTGAATGAAGTTGAACCTTCATATATTTTTTTAAGGTGTTAAACAATACATCAGTTATTATTATAATCCACACAAAACAACACAGGAGAACAGACCAATGCACTCTCAAGCAGAGATACACAGGAAATACCATAGGGAGCTGGGAAGCAGCACGCTAAGGCGAGACCTGGATGAAAGGGAATAGTAAGCTAGAAGCAGCTAGCAGTGTAGTCCAGACAGCCTTCATGTATTTAGAAGTATTTGTATTTTTACACGAGTCTGAAGTATTTTCAGTTTTTTTTTTTTGTTTGTTTTGGTACTGGGAATCAAACTCACAACCTCATGCTTCCCAGGCAGGTACTATGCTGCTGAGCTATATCCCCAGCCCCTGAAGTATTTTCAAATTGTTTAGCATAGTAATATTGTAACTCCAAAGAACACTACTACATCATAAGGCAGCTAATTTTCTATCCACCTCTGAGGTGATCTGATTCAATTTGGAGGCTCTCCCAGATCAATCTGTCTATAGTTTACTAAGGAAAATTTTAATTTCCAGGATGACTTTTGAAATACAATTGTAGCTGTAACTCATCGTGTTCTTGGGGAATAAAATTCATGGTAGTATAGGATAAATGACTGGGAAAAATTAATGGAGGAAAAAACATCCATTCAAATGCTAAATGCCACTAACTTCTTCATCATTTGTGGTCTGGGGTTATTCATGAACATAACAGGGCCACTTCTCCTGTCTTACTCTGTTTTTCCTCCCATGGCCCTGGAGTTTGAACCTAGGGCCCTCACACTGAGCTGCATCCAGCCTTTTTTTTGAGATAAGGTTTTGCTTAGTTGCTAAATCACCCAGGCAGGGCTGAAACTGGGGATCCTCCTCCCCTCTCGGCCTCTGGTGGTCCTGGGATTGCAGGTGTGCCACCCACCCAGCTACGTCTCACAAGTTTCTCGTTTTTATAAATCTACTTTGTCAAATGAAAGCATATATTTAGGAATTTATCATCAATGTCAAGAAATGATTGGCTTTACCTAAGTATAGAAAAGAGTCAAACAAAAGACTTGAGGAGATCAGAAGGAATTTACTGATCTATCATAGTCCGGATTATGTCTATATGTGATAGTGAAAGGTCAAAGAATAAAATGTGTAAGTTCAATGTGAGTATATTTCTATCTCTAAACTTCATAAAATCTACCCAAAGACAACACTGTGACCGTTTAGGGGTCTATTATTAGGCAAGGAAGGAAATGTGCATGGGTGGCCAGACCAGCCGCAGCAACTTGACCTCAAAACAGATTAAGTAGTCAAAGGAAGCACTAATAACTAGGACAATAATAACCAGAAATGAGGTGGTAGAACATGAAATTTATGTTCACTACATACCTCTTGATTTTTCCGCGTTTTTTTGGTACCAGGAGTCAAACTCAAGACTTTGTGCTTGCCAGGCAGGAACTATACCACTGAGCTAAATCTCCGGCCCACCTCTTAATTTTTGATAAGGCATCTACTTCAAGCAGTACTTTTTCCAACTGACAATTTCAAGAGACTTTTCAAAAGACATTTTTCATAATCCAAGTTTAACCTAATACATATGAAGCACGCTTATTACGTATCAATGACAGTGCTGTGTTGTGATTCATTTATTTATGAATGCCAACTACAACCTTTCGTCCCTTACAGCATGTAACTACCCCTCAGTGGGGGCAATCCTATTCCTCCTGCACCAGTCATGGTGGAACGCTGAGAGAGGAGTGCCCAGACTGCAGCCCGTTATCCGCTTACTGATCACACAATGCCGACACAGCAATTGACCCTGAATGCCTGGATGCTGCCGAGGAGACTCAGCTTGCACACACAGAAAGGGTTCTGCATGTCCTCTGTGCCACGGGTTCGCCACCACTGTCCTGCATTCTCTCACCATGAGTGTTCATCTAGCATTATTATTCAACAACAGGGAGACACCTGCACCAAAAGTATAATACTCAGAGCAGTGCTATTTGTAAGGTCCAGCTCAAATGTCCACCAACAGTACAAGTGATCATTCATAGTGTACAGTAACTAAAATGAAAGAACTGCTCTAAGCAATGGCTGAATCCCACAGACGTAATGACAAAAGTAGCCAGATAAAAAAGGGTGCATGCTGCATCCTTCCACAGACACAAGGTGGGAAACAGGCACCACTAACTGCTGGTGACTGAAGTCAGAATATTGGTTTTCCCTGGAGAGGTTGGGGCTTAGAGAGGTCATGAAGAAGCATCTGTGTTGCAAGGACTTTCCTAATCTTCAGCCAGGTAATAACTATGTATGCATGGTCACTATATCAAAGTTAACATCTGTGCACTTTTCAACAGCTATGTTATGTTCTGATAAAGCATACTTAAAGCCAAGCTTGGTAATGCATGTAATCCCAGCACTCCGGGAGGCTGAGTAGGAAGATCACAAGTTTAAACTGGGGCTGGGGATACAGCTCAATGCTAAGGCATTGTGTTCAATTTCCAGTACCATGGGGGCAGAAGAATCTTGAACCAGGCACGGTGGTTGGTGCACACTTATAATCCCAGCATTCCGAGATGCTGAACCAGGAGAATCACAAATTTAAGCACTGACTGTGGTGGTGCATGTGTGTAATTTTAGTACTCAGGAGGCTGAGGCAGGAGGATTGCCACAAGTTCAAGGCCAGCCTGGGCTACATAGGCAGACTCTGTTACAGAAACAAAACAAAACAACGAAAAGTAGAAGTATTAAAAAGTCTGGAGCAAGTGAGAAGCAAAGAAAAGGGAGGGGTCATAGAAAATGCAATTAGAATATATGCACAAGCTAGAAAAATGCTGCTTCTCTTTGGCTTTGAGGACAAAGGACAGGTACGTCTTCTCTCTGACTAGTATTATGAACAAACTGAATGTCTTATCATCTAGATCTGGCTCACTTATCCCAACCTCTTACCTGCTTTGGATAAAAACAGACTCATTGCACCAGAGCCGGAGCCAGCTTCCAACACGGTATCGCCCGGGTTGATGTCCATCATCATGAGGACCACGTGTACATCCTGTGATGGAAAGAGTGTGGCAGAGCCAGTGATGAAGAAATACGTACTACGTGCCCATCCCATACTATGCATGAGGAGCAAAGGAAACAAAACCAACAAAAAATAGGCTGGACTTTGGCCCTGTCAACCAAGAGTTTGCGTTTTGTGTGAAGAAGTAAGATTTAACCATCAGTCAGGGGCTGGGGATAAAGCTCAGCAGCATAAGCACCTGCCTGGCAGCCCTGAGGTCATGAGTTCGATTCCCGGTACCAAAAAAGAAAAATAAATCAGCAGCTGTGTGTGGTGGTGCATGCCTGTGATCCCAGCAAGATCCTGAAGCAGGAAGAGTAACGTGAGTTCAAGGTCAACCAGGGCTCCACATCTTAGTGAAGGAGCCATGAAAATAGAAGTCTGTTCTCAAGGACTTACCACTGAATTTAAGGCCAGCCTGAAGTACATAAGGACACCTTGTCTCAAAAAAAAAAAAAAAAAAAAAAAAATTAGCAGCCAAGCTTCATGGCTATGTGATGGCAGGCTGAAGAAGGGGTATCCCAAGGTAGAGGCCAGCCTGAGCAACTCGACAAAAGCCCGTCACAAAAGGAAAAGAAAAAGTGAGGATGCCAGGCGTGGTGGCGCACACCTGTAATCCTAGCACTCAGGAGGCTGAGGCAGGAGAATCCTTCAGTTTGAGAGGAGCCTGAGCTACAAAGTGAGCTCAAGGCCAGCCTGAACTGCATAGCAAGACCCTGTCTCAAAAAAAAAAAAGAGCCTTGTGCTTACTCACAACTAAATTACTAATGAAATACAATTTTATGCAGGTGGCTACTAATACATAAAAAACAAGTATAGTTATAAGTATAGTTATATAAGTAAGTATAGTTATAGGTATAGTTAACTAAATTAAAGGCCAAATGTATTTTCTGAAGTGCTGGACTAAGGCTTGAACCAAATGACACAGACACACAGTTTCTAAACTGTATTAGTCAAAAAGTCGCATTCCCAAATGTCACCCTTTCTGGCATCCACATCCCGTCCCTTGTGCCAGGCTTCTTGGGCAGCTGGAAAGCCCCTTGAGGACATACTTCTATTTCCTTGATGCTGTCAGGTAAGATACAGAAACCCAATGCATTATTTTTAAAAGACATTTAAACAATTTAGTTTTTGCTTTTTTAATATCTGGGTTACATAGTCTCAACAGGATGAGTTTTCTAATTTGGATCCCACTATACAAACGATTTAACAATTTCAATCCAAAATATAGGTGAAACACCGGTGTTTATTCATTTCCTGTTCTTTCCAAATGCACCTGAGGCTCCCAGAGGAACCCTCCACAGTTATGAAATGGCATTCTTCTGCTAAGTTTCTTACACCTATTTACCTGTTTTGTGATGCTGGGGATTGAAGCCAGGGCCTGCACACTAAGCTACATTCATGACCCTTGTTACTTATTTTGATATAGGATCTCACTAAGTCTCTAAATTGCCTGGGCTGGGCTCAAACTTGCAATTCTCCTGCCTTAGACCTCCAGAGTGCTGGGACTGAAAAATACTTGCCAGCACACCGGGCTCACTTTGGCTTTTTGATTTTTGTTTTTCTTTGAGACAGGGTCTCACTCTGTAATTCAGGCTGGACTTGAACTCACTATGTAGCCCCGGATGGCTTCAAACTCATGTCAATTCTCCTGGTTCAGCCTCTTGAGTGTTGGGATTACTGATCTGTGCCACCAGGCCCAGCTAACTCTGGGCTTTTAAACAACCATGCTAGACTTAAGTTTTATAAAGAGGGATTCTAACTTTGTTCCTGATTAACTCAGTGATGTTAACTCTAACCCTCACCCTAAGGTTCTGATATTTAAATTGTAGTTTAGCTTTAAGTGTTACCAATTTTACTCTCCAACTGTTATAATCATTACAATCATGCAAATTAGCAGAAAAGATTAATTAGAAGACATGAGGATTGTTGCTATTTATAGGCCTACTCCAAATTAAAAGTGTCTGACAGTTGGGTATGGGTGGCACACACCTGTAATCCCAGCACTCCAAAACAAACAAACAAAAAAAGAAACTGTAAATTTCCATCAAGAATTTAGATACTCTGACTCCACTAGTCTAATGCCTCTGGGGAAAATTTCCTGAGTCCTGGGAAAAACTTTTTTTTTGGTGGGGGGTGGGTAGGTTGAAACAGGATCTTCCTCTGCAACCCAGGCTGGCCTGGTATTTGTGATCCTCCTGTCTCAGCCTCCCAAGTGCTGGGATTACAGGCATGGGTCACCATACCTGGCCAAATCCAAATCAACCCCAGCCAGGATAACTTTGTGACTTAGTGATAACCTGTCTCTGGGAAAAAGGTCAGAGAGTAGGGCACTGAGGATGTAGCTCAGTGTGACCGCCCTGGGTTCAATCTCGTTGTTTTGAAACGAACAATGGTTGTTCCCTCCTTTTTTAGGAGACAGTCTTGCTATGCAGTGCAGACTGGCCTTCAAGTCACATATGTAGCTGCCCAGGCTGGCCTCGAACTCACTGCTATACCCCTGCCTCAGCCTCCCTAGTGCTGGGATTACAGGAATGCGCCACCATGCCCAACCTGTTTCTTCTTCTTTTTTTTTTGTGGCACCGGGACTTGAACTCAGGACCTTGTGCTTGCCAGGCAGGTGCTTATACGACTAAGCTATACCCCTGTTTCTTCTTCAAATTTGCAATATCACAAGTTATGTCCATTATTATAATGAAAAATTCAAATGTAGCTGGGTGGGGTGAATCTAATCCCAGCTACTCCGAAGGCTGAGGCAGAACCATAAATTTCAGGCCAGCCCGGAAAATTAGGCGAGCCCCTATTTCAAAACAAAATAAAAAGGGCTGAGGGTGTAGCTTAGTGGTAGAGCGTTATTCCAGCATGCACGAAGCTTGGGTTAAATTTCCCGTACTGTCAAAAACAAAATACAAACAAAGATTGTTTTGTGGTGTGTTTTGAATACATTAATAAGGTCTGTGGTACCGCACCCGTTTCTGCTCATCGTGAAATCCAAACGCGCCTAATCCCATTGCATTACCTTTGGGTATGTTATGGCGGGCCCTCTTTTCATCAATAAAACGTAGTCTTCCAACGCTGGCCTCCGCAGCAAAAAACGCTTACCTAGGGAACTCGTCAGTATCTGGCCGGGGAACTTCCCCACGATCTTGCTGAATGGGACTGACCCCCATATACTATTTAGGTGTCCGACGCTGCTCAACCTAAATAACTTTTTAAAGTGAGTTTCTCTCTTCCCAGCCTCGGCTAAAATCAGCTCCCCCGCACGGAAGGGTCCCTCTCTAGAGGAAGGGGAGACATAAAGCTTTTCGGCCTCGCACGCGGCCCGAGCCAGGGCGGGCAGCGAGGGAAACCCGGCGTCCCAGTGCAGGGCATCGGGCTGGTTCTGCTCTCCGCCCGAGTCCCCGCGATCTCCAGGGTCTGACACCTCCCGTGGCGTCCACAGTCTGAGGCTTTCCAGCGACGAAAGACATCCGACCCCAACGTCCTGGCTGCGGAAAGCGGGAGAGGGGGACGACGCCGATCCCGAGGCTTTCCTTCGTGCCGCCTCGGGTTCGGACTCTGCATCCCGTACGTCTCTAGGCGAGGACTCGAAACACAGTGACCCGGCTTCCTCAAAAGACTGCGGCCTAACGGGACGCAGAAATGAGTGATTCCCAAGCCCTGGCCGCCTCCAAAGGCGCCGCAGCCCTAGCGATTCAGGACATCGGCGCCCAACTGCCAGCATGATGTCCCGCGCAGTCGCAGACGCAGACGAGTGACGTCAGGGACGCGGCCCCGCCTCTCGCCGCCTTCGCACTGCGCAGCGACAGAGGGCTGCGGCGTGGAAGAGCGCGTGACTGCGCTCGTGAGCTGCCGAGGAAGAGTAGCTGTCGCGCTATCCTTTTTTTCTTCTGCGCAGGGAGGGGCTTATCTTTTCTCTCCATAAAGTGGAATGAAGAAAGAATTTACCCCTGAACAATATCCGCCAGTCCTGCCGGGAGAGAGGCGGATAGGAAAGACGATACTTGTCAAAGTGCTGTGTAGATTAAAATCCTCTAGCAGGCTGAACTCGTGTTCCTCTTGAAGCGTCCGCCCCTGTAAGTCCCCTTTACCTGGGCTGTGACACCTGCTTGTCTCTCCACTCCGTCGCTGTAAGAATCCAGAAAGTTCGATTAGGTGACAGTATTCGCTATGTGCTTATTAATAAGAATTTTTTAAATAATTAAAAATACAACATTTAGGGCGGGCGTGGTGGCGCACGCCTGCAATCCCAGCATTTGGGAGGCTGAGGCAGGAGGATTATTGCGAGTTCGAGGCCAGCCTGGGCTACAAAGTGAGTTCAAGGCCAGCCTGAACTGCATAACGAGACCTCGTCTCAAAAAGACCAAAACAAATCAAAACAAAAAACCAAATAGAAACTTCTTAAAATACAAAATGGTATCTTTGGGGTCCAAAGTTAACATTAAATATCATTAGTCTGTCTGCTTAATACTAATTGTCTTCCAGAAGTTTATTGTGAGTCAGGCAATACCAGGCATGTTATCTATCAATCAGTCCATCCATCCACCATCCATCCATCCATCCATCCGTACTGAAGATTGTAGCGCTGAGCTTATATCCGTTGTGGAATTTAGGATCCTCCTGCCTCAGCTTCCTGGGTTGCTAGCATTATAGGAAGGCGCCATCAACCTGGATTGGACTCTGATCTAAATTTAGAACTGTTAGAAGTGAGGATTCCTGTTTGGTACAGAAGGAAGCTTATCAAGAGAACTAAATAATATGGGCGGGGTATCTGACAAAATAGCTGACAGTTGGACTGGCAGAGTTTCCTACCGAGGTCAAATACATTCAGCAGCCCTTGCTCTTCGAACCGTAACGCCCTTTTCATAAAGACTTGCCAACAGTGCGGTTGAAATTAAAGTCCAAGAATGTTTAAAGGGTCATGGATTGAACATCAATTCAGTTTAAAGTTAATAAAATAAACTATGTTAGTACTGTCTGGGACATAAATTAATGCCTTCTAGGGCCGGTATATAGCTCAGCGGCATGGCGCCTGCCTGGCAAGTGTGAGCTGAATTCAATTCCCACTACCGAAAACCAAACCAAAAACAAACAACAGAAACTTAATTTGCACTTTGTAAGACATCAGCCACCATGAACTCCACCGGAAACTGCTCTCCCTGTACTTCAAATGCCTGCCCTATTTATTTATTATTTATTTATTTATTTATTTATTTGTTTGTTAGCAGGCTCTTGGTCACTAAACTGTCCAGGTTGAGTTGTTGTAGCAATCCACTACAAAAACAATGGCTTAGCTGGGCGTGGTGGTGCACGCCTGTTATCCCAGCACTCAGGAGGTTGAAGCAGGAGGATCTTTGTGAGATGGAGACCAGCCTGGGCTGCAAAGTAAGCTTAAGTCGAGCCTGAACTGCATAGCGAGACTCTGTTTCAAAAAGACCAAAAATCAAAAACAGGAAACCCCAAAAATGGCTTAAAGCAACAGAAATGTGTCTCCACATGCAGAGGCTAGGTGTACTGTATTCGTTGGACTGTGCTTCCTCCAAAGCCTGTAGGGAAGATTGGGGGTAGGCGCTGAGACTGAATCCAGGGTATCGCTAACGTTAGGCAAGTGCTCCGCCGCTGGCTACCCTAACCCCTGGAGGAGAATTCTTTGCCTCTTTCTCCAGTCTTCACTGTTTGCTCCTGACTTCCTAGGACTTTGGGCGTTTGTTTCTCCCCTTGTGTTTCTCTATGTTTTTTATTTGAAGGATACCAGTCAAATCCAGGATAAGACATCCTGTTGAGATTTGTAACCAAATTACATTTGAAAGATCTTATTTCCCACCGGGCGTGGTGGCGCATGCCTGTAATCCCAGCACTCTGGGATTTTAAAAAATTCCTGCTAAGGCAGGAAGATCGTGAGTTCGAGACCATCCTGGGCTACAGAGGGAGCACAAGGCCAACCTGAACTGCATAGTGAGACCTTGTCTCAAAAGGACAAAAAAAAAAAAAAAAAAAAAAAAAAGAACAAGAAGATTTGAGATAACAGTTACAAAATTTGGCCAGGTGTGCATGGTGGCGCACACCTGTGATCCCAGCACTTGGGAGACTGAGGCAGGAGGATTGCTGCAAGTTCGAGTCCAGCCTGGGCTACATAATGAGTTCTAGTGAGTCCAAGCCCAGCCCTGAACTACAGCAAGACCGTTTCAAAACAACAAAAAAAGTTACATGGGGATGACCGGACTAGGGAACAATTAATTGTTCAATAACTCGGCACTGTCAACTTCCTACATGGAGTTTGTAATCATGAATTTAAAGTGGTAGTGTCATGACAAAGTGGTTGGCTTTTCTCTAGTCACTCTCGGTGTCCGTGGATGGAGAGTTAGACTTTACCAGGCTTGCACTTTGCCAGGGAACGTGTCTGACACAGGAAAGCGGCACGGGAGTTTAGGGTTGCAGTGACATGATCTAAGGCAGCAAACAAGGAAGTGCAGCCATCAGGGCGAAGGGATGAGGACGGGTGAAGATCTGGAATTAAGGACAGAAACGCCTGAGTTTGGGAACTAGTAGTGAGTGAGCTGGAAAGAGTCGGTATAGGAGAGCGGGCTGTGGAAACTGAGGTTATGGAGGAAGCGCACTTGTAAGGTGCAGGGCTTGGCAAAAGTCATTGCATGGGGAAGACCTAGAACTTGATGTGGCTGAGCACCAAAGGGTCATCTGTATGAGCCTTACGTGCATTCACTGGGTGAGGTCGTCAGTGCCCACAGATAACTTGGGCGGGAATCTGGCTCTATCTGAAAAAGGAAGGAAGATATTGATAGTTTCTACATTGTTGGGCTACTGTGATAATTAAATGAATCCATATAGTGTCTGACATGGGGTACACACACATTAAACTTTTATTTGTATTTATACATTTATGGCTAAAAAATCTAGAACTGTAGCTCAGCACCTTTCTTCATAGAGACTCATACCTGCTTTCTTTAAAAAAAAGTGTTTAGACAGTCTCACTATGTAGCCCAGGTGGGCCTTAAACTCACTGTGTATTGCAGATTGGGTTAAGACTCACAGCGATTCTCCTGTCTCAGCCTCCAGGTCCTCCTATAATACATGTGTGCCACTACATTGGCTTTCTTTTTTTTTGGCTTTTTAAGACAGTGTCTTGCTATGCAGTTCAGCCTGGCCTTGAGCTCACTTTGTAGCCCAGGCTGGCCTCAAACTCACAATGGTCCTCCTGCTTCAACCTCCCAAGTGCTGGGATTACAGGTGTATGCCACCATGCCCAACTACACCAGCTTTCAAATCTTCTCTTTTATAACAAAGTTCCTTTAAAAGTCACCAAGGACCTTGATCTTGCCAAGTCTTCTAGTTAAGTCTTTATCTTACCATAGCTTTATCATGTCTCACTTCTGAATTTGGCATACAAATTTGGTTTTCAGGGCATTTTAATTCTGGGCTTTCATCCTGACTTCTGTTACCCCCTTCTCAATCTCCTTTGCCGGTTCCTCCTCTCCCCAACCCCCTAGTTAGGGGCTTAGCTCTCCTTTTGTTCTCATCCAACAAAACCTTTCCAGTCCCATGGTTTCAAATGGCATTTGTATGTTAACACAGCCCAAACTGCTGTCTCTACTTGTAGCTAGGTGTGGTGAAGCACACCTATAATCCCAGCACTCGGAAGGTTGAGACCAGAGAATCACTGAGATTTTGGAGGCCGGCCTGGGCTACAGAGTGAGTTCAAGGCCAATGTGGACTACATAGTGAGACCCTGTCTCCAAAAAAAAACATTGTGACCCATCTCAACTCATATCCAACTCATATAATGAAATCACCATTCACTTCCTCAGATGCTCTCTCCTTTTAGGGGGCGGGTACAGGGTCTTGCTTTGTAGTCGGCCTGTGGGCCTTAAACTCACTATGTAGCCCAAAGTAGCCTGGAGCTCCAGTGATCCTCCACCTCAGTCTCCCAAGTGTGGGGATTACAGGCATGGGCCCCCATACGCAGCCCTGCTGATGCATTTCTGGTACCCAGCCACAGTAGTGCCTGGCTCACAACAGACATTCAGTTTAACACTTGATCTTAGCCAAAAGGCCAAGAAGCAATCATACATTCAGTTTAAGTGACTGAAGGAATCTAACTGCTAATTAGAGATCTCAAAGTTAGCATTTATATACTAAAGATACCACAAACCAGCCATTCTTCCAGTATTCACCATTGTAAGTAAATTTGATCACCAAATACTGGCTTGGGCCCGGTGTGGTGGCACTCGCCTGTAATTTTAGCACTTAGGAGGCCGAGGCAGGAGAATCGTTGCAAGTTGGACACCAGCCTGGGCTACAAAGTGAACTCAGGGACAAGCTGAACAGCATAGTGAGACCCTGTCTCAAAAAGACAAAACAAACAAATAAAAAACATCCTGGCTTGCCCTAAGAGTTAGAGGCGCTATCCTTGCCCTTCCTGCTCTCATTTACAATTTGAACGCTGTTCGTTTTACTTAATAAATGTTCCTTGAAACTATTCTCTAGTCCACTTGGTGAGTGGATAGTGGGACTTCAAGACTGCCCTAGCTTCTGATATATTCATCACACTGTTTCCGAGTAATCTTTTTTTTTTTTTTTTTGAGACAGGGTCTGGCTATGCAGTTCAGTCTGGCCTTAAGTTCACTTTGTAGCTCAGGCTGGTCTCAAACTCGCAGCGATCCTCCTGCCTCAGCCTCCCGAGTGCTGAGTGCTGGGATTGTAGGAGTGCGCCATCATTCCAGGCCAGAGTAATTTTTAAAAAATGTAAACCACTATACATTTAATAGCTGCAGAGGCTTTCCGTACCTCCGAAGGCGGTGTTGTCTTTCCTTCTGTCCAATAAACTGTCCTGGTTAAAGTACCCGGTCCCCTTACCCTATCGCGCAGCGTCCTGAGGCGTCTCCGTGCTAAACCAGCCTGCTACTGCTGAGCCATACCTCAGAGCTTCTACGTGGCATTCAGCATGTTTTTGAATTAGAATCACTAATTGAGTGGAATATTAAGGAGATATTTAAAAATGCCTATTTGATGTCGCAACATGGGATGATTCTCGCTGAAAAAAACAGAACAGCTGCTGCCCTCCCTACATTCACACCATCAAGCCTGAATACATCATTACCGTGTGCGTTGTATACACGATCACAGTTTAGAATTTAACAGGGAAAAATGGCAACAATTGCTACTATCATCGAGCGTTAAGTACATATCTCTTACATACTTCGTTTAAGCATTTTCTAAAACAATTCTTTCTAAAAACAACGGAGCTGGGCGTGGTAGCGCAAACCTGTAATCCCAGCACTCGGAGGCTCACGCAAATACGAGGGGTAATTTACCAAGAGTCTGTCTCAAAAAAAAAAAAAAAGCGCTGGGGATGTAGTTCAGGGCGAGGGCCCTGGGTTCAGTCCCTAAGAGCACGGTGGAGTGTGTGCGGCGAGGGAACCAAAGGGCCTTTCTTTGCATTCTACTGTCACTCCTTTCCTCTTGCCCTCTGCCCCTTCACAAGAAGGCGACTGGTCCCACCGGGCCACCGTCCAAAGGGTGGACCCGCCCAACGCCAGCACGCGGTGTGCAGAACCACTCCCTGGACTCCCGGCGCTCCCTCCGCCCCACTTCCTTCTTCCTGGCTCCGCCCCGCGCGTGTGCGCCTGCGCACCGGCGAACACGTGGCTGCCGCGGAGTCGGAGCAGCAATGGCGGCGGGTGGTGGCGGTAGCTGCGACCCCCTGGCCCCGGCTGGGGTCCCTTGCGCCTTCTCTCCGGAAAGACAGGCTTACTTCGCTTTGGCTTCTACCGACGGTCATCTGCGAGTGTGGGAGACAGCCAATAACCGGCTGCACCAGGAGTACGTGCCTTCCGCGCACCTCAGCGGTACCTGCACCTGCCTGGCCTGGGCGCCACCGCGGCTGCAGGCCAAGGTAGTGCTGGCGAAATGGTGGGGTGAGAGGGCGCCCCCCCGGGTCCAGCTTTAGCAATCTGCGATGGGCGACGCGTGTCTCAGCACCGCGCGTGGCCTGCGGCGGCCCGGGGCTAGATGTAGAGCGTGGCGGCCGCGCGCGCGCTGGGCCCACACCGCCGCCCCGTGTGCGCTCTGTCCGGAGGGCAGTGGGAGGGCGCGGCGTGATCCGACGGGCTCCATGCGGTCTGCTCCCCACTGCCGCTGGGCCGCCGTGATCGCCGACCCCCTGTCTTCCCCAGGGGTGGTTTCCTGCTGCCAGGCCTCGCTCAGCGGCCTGCGCTGCTCCGAGCCCTGGCTTTTGACGAGTCCCAACGTGCTGCTATACTGTTCTTTCCTATTCCTGACCCAGCGTACTGGGTTTGCTTTGATCAATTGGAAAGCGTTTTTTTTTTTTTTTGCTTCTGGTACCTCTCTCCGCGGGGTGCCAGCTCAACATGTGTTCTCCATGTCCAGGCAGTGGGACTCCCAGACCTTACAAACTCTTGACTTTCCCAGGCTCCTTCTTATTCTCAGCCTTGTGAATCTTCCTTTTCATTTTTAACTGCTCTTCGGTTCTCACGGCTATCCGCGCCCCCGTTTTGAATTTTGCAGTGAAGATATGGACGTGAAGTAGTAGCTTGACTTTAATGCATTTGTGATGTAAGGCCTGGTAGAGTTTCCCTTAGATGAGAAACTGCCGAGCTAAGGAAGCCTTTGCACTTTGAGGTAGATGCCACTCACTTTTGCGTCGCTAGATTGTACCTACTCAAATTCAAATGCACGTGGTTACTGCAGTTATTAAGTAGCCAGACTGATTGAGTTCAATTTTATTTGGAAGAATCAGGTATTCCAGAGTGGGTGACGTTTTGCTGTAACTGTGTGTAAAATGTTAAAAACTTAGTCCGACTCACAGGAAAGTTTTAAGTTGACAGGGGGGATACACCTAACTTGCTATTTACTTTGTGTATGTGTAGATACTTTTAGGATTTTTTATCTATATTTTCATAGTTTCTCCTGTTGACTGATAACATTTATCAGGGCTCATTAATCAAGCACAGAACTCATAATTGTAAAAAGAAAGGACATAATTGTCCTTATTAGAATTAGACGCTGCATATTTTTCCATTTTATTTTTTAAAGTTAATTTTTTTTTTTTGAGACAGAGTCTCACTATGTAGTTCAGGCTGGCGTTGAACTCAACTGTGTAGCCCAGGCTGGCCTCTCATTCGAAGTGATCCTCCTGAGTACTGGGATTACAGGCGTGCGCCACTATATCTGGCATATATTTTTCCATTTCAAAGTTACTTTCTAGTAACATTCCTGTAACCTAACAGTAATACTGATGCTGAGAGAAATGTGGAACAGTGGTTAGGGAGGCTAACCCAGTCTGTGTGCAGACTGCAAGGCTGTGCTTAAATCTATGCTCTGCTTTCTAGCAGTAATCATGCAGTTAGTTTCCCTTTTATAAAGTGAGTAGCAGCACCTACTTCAGAGTAGTTCTGAAGGGTAATATAGTTAATAAACAGAAAGCATAAGTGCTTTAAGTGTGAAGTATTATTGTTATTAGTATTTTATATTTGTGTTGTTAGTACTCCAGGGTATTTATTTATTTATTTATTTTATTTTATTTTATTTTTTGTGGTACTGGGGATCGAACTCAGGACCCTGCGCTTGCTAGGCAAGCGATTCCACTGAGCTATATCCCCAGCCCTACTCCAGGGTATTTAAAACGAGCATCTTGTCATAAAAGCCAAAAGTGAAACCAAGGATAGAACTCAGGTCTGTAAGACTCAGTTCATGGCTATCTGCAACAAATAGCATTAGGTTGGCTGAAATTTGTCACTTCTTTTGTTTTTCTGTTGATTTCCAATCACACTGTGTGCCTAGAAACGAAATTTTCTCCTAGTCTTTGTTTTGGGAGGGGTGTCATTGAAAAATGAAGAGTTGGACTCTGTAAGAAAGTGGTGTGCTGGGAACATAGTGCCTCAGTCGCATGTGTGTGCTTAGCGTGTCTGTCAGCACTCCCCGTGTGAAGTACTGATAGGTTTCAGTTTCTTTTTTGTCTGTGTGCGTTCCTTTCAGCCACTTAACTATGAAATGCGCTAAAATTACTGCCTTTTTTTGGAGATGGTTTCACTCACATTCAGGCTGGTGTTGAACTCATAACAATCTGACCTGAACCTCCTGAGTTGCTGAGGTGTGTGCCGCCAGGCCCAGCTTGATGTCACCCACCTTTTAAGGTCCTCAGGATTAAATGAGGCAATATATATGTCTGGTCTAGCAATGCCTGGCACATGATAAGTACCCAGTAAACACTGGTTGTTAGTATTGAATGAATCAGTGAGTGTTCTGTCTGTTTAATTTTGTATTCACTAATGTAAATCAATTAATAATTGCATCTGGTTTAGTAATTGGTATTTTACCAACCAAGGACAAACAATGTGTGGTGAGACACTGTTATCAATAGGGAAAAATTTGTACTGATTTTCTTGGCTAATATGTTAATGTAGCGGTTCATAAGTGTCCTGAAAAATTACATTGTCATTTTTTTCTTGGTTATGTGATTATAATACTTTGCATTTTTGCCACAGTAGTTTTAGAGTTTTTCAGGTTTATATGTGTAAACGGTCTCAGATGCTAAATGATAGGCCAGAGTCACACAGTAGGTGTCTGAGTCACCTAGGAACTCATCCTGTTTCATTGCTCTTCTAAGTGTCTCTGACTTCTGTGCTTTCTTTGCGGACTGGCTGTACAGCCCTGGAGGAACAGTCCTTATCGATTGTTGGCTCCTTTGCTGTGGTTACAGTTAACATGATTCCAGACAGATTAGTATTTGTGGATTGGCGCATACGGCATTTCAGACATTAGAGAGGGCCCGCAGCATGGCATTGAGAGCATTTCTAGGAATAATCTGAGCTGAATATCCTCATTCCTATCTCTTAGAGGTGTAGCACAATTCAGGTGTTTCCTGTGCTGTTTGGAGGTCTCAAGTATTTAAACTTCAGAAGAAGGTAAAGGTTGCAGGTTAGATCTGATTGGCAGAAATAGAAGTTCCTGTGTATTAGAATTTGTTTTAGTATAATTATTGTTTGTAATTTTATGTGTAATACAGTTTTTTCACTTAACCGTATGCTAGAATAAGTGGCAGTAAGCCAGGCCAAGGAATGTATAAGAATACTTTCAGAGTGACATTTAAAACTTGGGCGTAGTTTTCAGTGTCTAGAAGTCAGTATTTGAGAGGTAGGTTTTGATCTACTGGTAGATTGTGAAATTTAGTGGGTTGTGACAACATTAAAAAAGAAACAATGGAAAGTACTAGAATACTACTCATGATAAGGATAATTCTTTTCTGTGGAACTTGTTTCATTCATATCTGAAAATGTTTTTTATGAATGAAATGGTTTCCATATATAAAAACTTACGGGCATTTTTGGTCAGTTTTGGTCAAAAAGTCATTGCTTGCTGGGCATGGTGGGGCATACCTATGAATTTGAGACCAGCTGGACTAGGTTGTAAATTCAAGGCCAGTCTGAACTACATAGTGAGACCCCGTCTCAAAAGTATTGTTTAATTGCTGATCAAATTCAGACTTCCCATGACCCAGCTGTGCTTTCTCTCCGTTTGGTCCTCGCCTTACTTGTGCTACTCCCCTCAGTGTTTTGATTCCTGCCTGATAAGCTTTCTTCAGGTGGGTTTTTGGTATTTATTGCTCAGCCCAGTCTGCCTTTCAGGCTGGAAAAGACTCCTTAGTCTAAAACAGCACATCCCTTAAATTCTCGTTCCTGGTGCCTTCACTTAGTTTTTACAGTAACAGAAACATGAACTGAATTCTCCGCCAAACTTTCTCATTACAGGTGTATATTTATATGTATAATCAGTTGGCATGTGGCGTTGTGCTAGGTGCTTTAGAGAAGCAACTAGATATGACTAAGATGTAAAGAAAAAGTAGTTCAAATTCACTGTGCCTGACTTGTGTCTTAAGTGAGTGAAGAGATTTCTGTGTAGGAGAGGAGAGGGTATTTAGGGTGAACTTTGAAGCATGGATAGGATTCTCAGTCAAGGAAAATAGAGGTAAGTAGGAAAAGCCCCCTCAGGTGAAGGGAAAAGCAAAATGAGAAAATATATTTGTGTTTTGGGAGTGATCAAAGGGCAGATTATAATCAGTAGCACTGACCTCTTGGTTTTAGAGATTTTTAGTATGAAATAGTTAAATATTAGATTTCATTAAAATACACATGTCTGTACATGCTCATCCTGCTGAAATACATCCAGCCGTGAACAACACACGTCAGTAGTTGAAGTGAAATTAATTAATTGTCCTATTTAGGTTTAGGCCAGTGAGCCTCAAAGGTTGCACATAAATTCTATGGACATTTCTTCAACCAGTTTTGCATCTGTAACAAAGTGGATTCCTCAGGTAGGGAGATCAGGACTTTGGTGATGTTAATGTTTAATTTCTAAATTTATTAGATGCTTTTTAGTGCAAATTCACATCTTTATAAAGCTGATACTAGCAGGACATGGTGGTGCACACCTGTAACCTAATCCCAGCACTTGGGAGGCTGAGGCAGGAGTATCGTGGGGAGTTCGGAGACCAACCTGGGCTACAAAGTAAGCTCAAGGCCAGCCTGAACTGCATAGTGAGATCCTGTCTCAGAAAGACCAAATACATAAATAAAGCAGGTATGTGTTTGGATCAGCCTTTCTTTTGCACATTGAGAAACTTCGATGTAGACGATGGGGAAACTCAAGAATAGAAATATTTTCTGGACTCTCATGGGGGGGGCCATAGCACTGGGGATTGAACCCAGGGACTTTGCACTGATGTACATTCTCAACCTTTTATCAACTGATTTTTAAATTATTATTTGTTGAGACAGCATCTCACTGTGTAGTCCAGGCTGGTCCTGAATTTACTGTGTAGTCCAGGGTGGCCTGCAGCGATCCTCCTGCCTCAGCCTCTCCATTGCTGGCCTTACAGTGAGCATGTGCCACCATACTTTGGCTTTCCAGCCCTTTGAAAAATCTTTTATTTTGAGATAGTGTCTCGCTGAGTTGCCTGGGCTAGGTAGGTTTAAATGTCATTCTCCTGCCTCAGTCACCCAGAGTGTTGAAATTACAGGTTTTCGTTACGAAGCTTGGCCTTTTCTGGATTCTTTCAGAGAAGAGCTTTTTGAAGAAGTAACACAAAAGATCTTTTTTTCTGAAATGTTTAGGATTAGAAGTGTTTTAGAATTGAGAATTTAAAGAGTCTTAGATTTTAGGATGTTTTTGTACACTTTTCCTGTTTGAGCATCCTTAATCTGAAAGCTGATCTGAAAAGCTCTAGAATTTCAAATTTTTGGAGTAGGGATGTGTGAACTATAGTAGGTTAGTATTCTCCCTCTTACTATCCTTTCACGAAATGTTTGTGTTCATAACCTTAGGCAGAAACCACATTTGCACCCTGGGATCTTTGAAAGGTTCCTTCCTTCCTTCCTTCCTTCCTTCCTTCCTTCCTTCCTTCCTTCCTTCCTTCCTTCCTCCCTCCCTCCCTCCCTCCCTCCCTCCCTCCCTCCCTCCTTCCCTCCTTCTCTTCTTCCCTTTTTGAGACAGGGTCTCACTATGTAGCCCAGGCTGGCCTTGAACTCACGGCAGTCCTCCTGCCTCAGCCTCCTGAGTA
>PVLD010016071.1:36196-46397 GCA_004027595.1 Dinomys branickii | reverse complement strand
GAAAATCTAGTATAAACGACAACTGCTACAGGCAGAAGGTGCTGAGAGGTCAGAAAATCCCAGGATTATACACTGTGGTCTTCACTGGGGATTCAGTGAGAGAAACATGATCAAGAGCAGCTGTAAAGACTGGTAGGTCCCCATGACTTGGCCAGAGAGAGGGTGCTTGCATCTGAGGACAAAGAGGTTTCCATCCAAACTGGAATATTCCTGTTTTGTGTCAAGCTAACATTAAAGATATAAGGCATAGAACAGGTGTGGACAGTTACAGGGCCTCATCATAAAGCTCCACATACCAGTCTTGTGCTTTTGTTTATTTATAGTTTCACAGAAAACAGGTCATGGTTACTCAACCATGGTATTTATGACTCAGAATGGCTGCACTAAGGTCAAGCTGGATTCCTACAAAGGAAGAAAGCAAAAATAAAAGAGAAAGAAGGGCAAGTGATAATGTGTTGTAATTATAGGAAAACCCAAAATTCCCATCTATTCTATGCCTGAAACTTCTTATGATGCCCCTAACATTGCTTACATTAGTCATATTGAACTGCGGGGGCAGTAGGGGTGGGGTGCATCATGGGTAGAATATGCTGCACATAAATCAGAGATTCTGTATGCAGTTTGGTGTAGGATGGATCCCTCTGTGTGCTGGAGTCCTTGAACCTCCCCAGTTGACCATGGCCCCTCCTCAGGACCACTGACCTCTACAATCATCTTCCTTCCTGGCCTGTGGACAAACAACCCTAACTATAAAGGAGCCTCCCATGAAAGCTCCTTCTCCTTGCTCTTTTCCCCAGAACACCTAGTCACTGAAGTGAGACGGTGGTGCCAAATAGAGAAACATCAAGAGATCCACCGGACCAAGATCCAGCCACTTGATCTGCTTCCCTCGGTCCTAAGCCGTAATGCTCACACTGATGCCCCTGAGAATCCTCTCCTTCTAGTTAACTTCCTCAGCAGTCCTGTCGCTGGGCAGGTTCTGAGGAGGACCCAAGAAAGAGAAAGTGAGGGTGGGGCTCATAGGCCTGGTGCAGAAAAGCATTTCAGGGTGTGGCAGTGAGAGATGTAGACTGATTGATTAGGCAGCATTAGAAAGGGGATGGAAATGGGCAAGGGACTTCAGCTTTAGGAGCTGACAGGCACACAGGTCTGATGAAGAGGATGAGAGTAGCTTCTCAGAAAGGGGAGCAAGCAGTTTTTATGAAGTTGTTGGGGTGGGCTAGGGTCTGGTTAATCGTTATTTTAGTTCTGATTTCGCAAATGGTCTTATTGCTTCTTAAGGGGCAGTTTGATTTCCACGACATCATTGATTGTTCTTGGGGAGTCTCAGTTTTGTAGAAGCCTTGGCTGGAATCCAAGGTAATTATAGGTTTAGAGCAATAGTTGGTGACTTCTGGGCAGCCACTGGTAGTTGAATGGCCCTGTAAATATGTTATATCGAAGTCCTCAGTCTTGGAGGGGGATAAGATAGATTATATAAGTTTAGGGCCAATCAACCTTGTATTGCCAGTTTTGCCAGGCAGGTGCTGTGCTGATGAGCTATATCCCTAACCCTATTGCCAGTTTTTAGACACTCCCTAAATACTTAACACGCCTATAGGTAGAAGTGAGCAGGGCTCACTTCTGGGCTTCCAAAGTTTTAAGGTAATAAAGGAGACAAATACAAAGTGAAGAGCAAGCTTTGTGTTTTGCTTTTAACTGCCCACTGGGCACCTGTAGACAAAAGTAGGTTTAAGTCCATGACCTCCTCAGAAGAAAGCACAAATCATGCTTTTAATGAGTAACCAGTTAAGGACCCAGGACAGCACCTGCTCTGTGCCCCTACAGTGGCCTCTGCCTCAGTCTCACTGCCTCCTTCACCAATCTGTCCTTCCTTGGGGCTTCCAGGCAGTCCACTTTATGGTCCTGTGCCTGGCGGGACCCCAAAACTTAGGAGGCTTGCTGTTCCCTCCTTTCCATACGCCGGAGGTTCCCATAGGCAGGGCAAAACTCAGAGGGAGCAGCTGGGCCTTGCCTTGGTTCCTGAGCGTGAGGAAGCCATTGATTACAGCACTGAGGAAACTGCCTAGGAAACGTGGGCAAATGCCACATCTCAGTCCAAGTCTCAGTTCTTCTCCAACCAAAATGCCACTTTCCCACAGAAAAATGTTTGTGGTCTTTTCGAAGTCTCCACGGTCTTCCAAAAACCTCTTCAGGAAGAATAATGAAAGGCACAGATTTGGCTGAGGTACCAGGACACCTCTCTGGCTGAGTTCAGCTCTCCTAAAAGCAAATCACCTTTTCTCACACCAGACCCTGGACACAGCATGTAGATGTCTGAGACCATCCTCTGTTTATCATAGTCTTTGTCAAGTTCTCTAACTGTTAAGCCCTCCTTTTCTCAAAGGGAGAGTTCTCTCTAGTTTTTCGTGCATGTAGAAGACCTCATTCTTCAGATTCAGAGTCCATTGTCTATGATAAGATAAAACCCAGGAGAAAGGGAGAGGATGGAATGGGATGCTGAGATGGAATGATAAGAGAGGAGGGTGACAAATGCAGGAAGTGACACAGGTGCCCTCCACTTCTCTCTTCCTTCCTAGTTTTTTCTTTTTTTGAGACAGTGTCTTATCATGTAGTTTAGATTGGCTTTGAACTCACTATGTGAGATGGGCTGGCCTCAAACTCATTGTGATCCTCTTGTCTCAGCTTCCCCGGTGCAGCACCAGGCCCGGCTGTTCCTTTGCACTGTTTTCCTCCCCTCCAACCTCGTGCCACATCTTGTCTTTCTCCTCTCCTATTTTCAAATGTGGCCTTTATTATTATTCAGACATGGTGAGGCTAACAGAACAAGAGGCGACTGACGTTAAAGAGATAGTTTGTCACTTCAGTTTCCAAGGAGGTACCCAGGGAAGCACCAGTGGCTGTTAGGGGGCAGAAAGAGGGAAGAGAATTCTGGGCAGAAGACTTTACTGTGGTTTTTGCGGGAACAAATTGGCAAACCAAGTCAAACAGGCTTAAGACTGGCTAGTTTGAAAGATTTCAATTAACCTCCCCCTGTATATGAAAACATCTGTAATTAGGCAGGTGGAGTAGTTATACCAGTAATGTAACAATACACTGTACACAACATACAGTTGTGTATGAAAAACTTACACAAATTTTTTTAAAAGAAAGACAAAAATTTAAAAAGAAAAATAGAGTCAGATGTGGTAACAGCACATACAGTCCCTTCAAGGAAGCTGAAGCAAGAGGATCACAAGTTTGGAGTGTGGCTCAGTGCAAAGGCCCTGACGCTCAATCTGGGTCAATGCTCAGTACAAGAGGAGCAGGGTGAGAAGCAGGAGAGCAAAGCAAAATAATTGGACCTCTGAAAGAATTACAAGCATCATAGCATAGTGATAAATGCACACTGATGTTTATAACAGCACAGTTTGTAATAGCTAAATCTTGGAAACAGCCCAAATGCCCATCAACCAATGAGTGAATAAAGATGTGGTTTTCTTATATAATGGAGTACTACTCAGGCATAAAGAAGGATAAGCTTGAGACATTTCTAGGTAAATGGATTCACCTTTAGATCATACTCTTAAGTGAAATAAATCAGACAGAGGTATAAATACTGCATTGTTTCTCTGATGTGAAAAACTGAAAGTGCAAATAAGGACCAAAATATATACTAGGTATTGTAAAATAGGAAGAAAATTTTAAATGGGAAGGGGAGCTTGGCATGGTGGCACATGCTTGTAATTCCAGCACTTGGCAGGAGGATAGTTGTGAGTCTGAAACCTGGGCTACAGAGTGAGCTCAAGGCCAGCCTGAACTGCATAGTGAGATCCTGCCTCACAAAGACAAAAATAAATAAATAAATAGGAAGAGGAACTAGGGAGGGAGGAGGGGGAAAGGAAAGAAGGAAAAAGAAAAAACTGAGAGAAGAAGAAAAAATAGAAATAAAGCTTTTGTAAATAAGGGGTGGGTGAAGGGAGGGTAGGAGAATGAAAGAAAAAGAGAATCAAGACACATCAGGTACAGGTACAAACTCCCAATGATGAATGTGATCGTTATGTATACCTAAAATGTACCAATAAACTTAATTAATTAATAAAAAAATAGTTGGGCCTCCAGTGGGGATCAGGATACTGCTGCATCCAGCCTCGGCAAGCCCCTGCCAGGTTCAATCTTTAAAAAACAAATGTGAACTGCTGAGCTGGGTCTTATTCCTCATCCTCCCCCACCCCTGCCTTAGAAACTAGGATTCCAGATTGTAGTGCTGCTCTGCCATTCGTTGATGGACCTTTCAGGGCTGTTCCAGAAGAGGGCTTATCGCCCTTGTCTGACCACCCACCAAGCAGAGTGCTCTGCCACTCAGAGGCTGAAGTTAATCACCCCCCCACCCCCCACCCCCGTGCAGGCTACTGCTGTGTGAAAGCCCATGAGTTGGGGCTGGGGATATAGCTCAGTGGAATAAGTGCCTGCTTGGCAAGTGCAAGGTCCTGAGTTCCATCCCTGGTACAACAACAACAACAACAAAAAAAAAAAAAAAAAAAAGAAAAAAGCAAGCTCCTGAGCCGAATGTGCTGGGTCACCAGAGAAGAGGGGGAGGAGGTTCTCCCTAGGTGCAGAGAGTGACGGAACCGGTGTTTGCCTCCCTGTAGTAAAGCCTCTTCCTGGGGAGTTTGTGCTTTAAGGGCAGCTGGTCATAGAATCAAAGTAAAACTGAAAATCAAGCTATTTCTGAAGAGTCACTAAATATTGTAGACATCTTGGACCAAGAAAAAAAATTGAAAATAGCTTCTAGCTACTTGAATAACAAGAGAAAAATACCGTACTTCATAACTTCTTTAAATTTCAAAATTCAAAAGGTAATGATAATGGGATAGAAACCTACTAGTGAGAAGAATGGACTGGGTTTTTTTTGGAACAGAGAGGATTACATTGAACTTAATTGGTTAGTGTTTTCTGTCATCGAAATCTATTGCAAATGTTTTTTATACATATCATCTGTCTTTTCACACAATACTGTCAAATACTGATAGGAATCCACAAGTTTAATTCATCATATTCTTTAGTTGGAAAGAATTTATAGGCATACAGATTAGAATTCTACTAGCTTCTTTTCTTTTGATATTTGTCTTTTAGCATGTGATTACCTTGCAAGTTAATTACTTCCAAATGAAGGTCAAGCGGAAGCTTCCCAATGGTAAAATTAAATGGATTTAGAAATATGGAAATTTCCTTTGCACTGCATCAAGATTAAAAAAAAAAGGCTGCTGGAACTTGCAAAATACGCCCCCTGGATATTTGTGTGGGACTAAAGGTCTTATTTCATTAATCTTTGGCACCAGGAGACGTGTATAAAGCAAGTTGAATATTACCTGTGATTCTGACAATACAACCTGACTCAGAAATGTCTTTACGGGAATGTAAGTTTCTGTGCAGTAAAGGGTTAGCTCAGCAGGTTTGGGTGTTAAAACCCTTCATATTTCAAAGAAACTGAGCCTTGACTGACTCCTGGGAGATAATATCTAAGCTCAGAGAGTATAGTTATCCCTCAGTATCTGTGGAGCACTGATTCCAGGACCCCCAAGGACCAAAATCTGCATATGCTCTAGTCCCTTATACAAAATGGTGTGATATTTTTACATAACCCGTAAAATCCTACTTCACAGTTTAAATAATCTTTAGATTACTTATAATACTTTTAAAATTTTATTTTAAAGAGATAAAAACAATTATACAGAATTTCTAAACAAGATAGTAGGAAATTAACAATGGTTAATATATTGCATATTACCTTCAAAGTAGTTGCTCAGATTATAAGACATAGGCATGCAAAATTGATCGAATGATATAAGCACAAACCATTCTTTTCAATGAACTGATAGAAATCAGTAGTATAATTATCTTAGCTATCTTGTGTGTGTGTGTGTGTGTGTATATATATATATATATATATATATATATATATATATACATTTTTTCTTTTCCCATCCTTCTTTTCTCCTTCCCACCATGCCAGTTGTTTTTTCCTTTTGAGCAGTTTCTTTCACTTTCACAATATGTGTTGTACAGTGTGGATCTTGTTCACTCTTTCAGTTTCTTATACTAGGAAGACAATATGTTTACACATGCAAGTCAGATTTATTTCACTTATAAGTATAGTCTCTAGTTGCATCCATTTACCTATGTAAATCTTGAGCTTGTTCTTGTTCATAGTTGAGTAATACTCCATTGTCTAAAAATACCATGTCTTTTTTATCCATTCCTCAGATGGTGGGCATTTGGGTTGTTTCCAAGATTTAGCTATTACAAATTATGCTGCTATAAACACAGGTGCACATATATCACTGTGGTATGATGTTTTTAATTCTCTGGGAAGCTACCCAGAAGGGAAATAGCTGGATGGAACGGGACATATAATCCTACTTTTTTGAGGAATCTCCACACTGATTTCCACAGGGACTGCACCAGTCCACACTCCCACCGACAGTGAAGAAGTGCTCCTTTTTCCCCACAGCCCCTCCAGCATTTGTTATTGGTTGATTTCTTGATGATAGCCATTCTTTCTGGGGTGAGATGGAATCTCAGTGTTGTTTTAATTTGCATTTCTTAAATGACCAATAATGCTGAATTTTTTTCATACATTTATTTGCCATTTGTATTTCTTCATCTCAGAAGTGTGTGTTAATCTCAGATGCCCATTTTTGGACGGGGTCTTTGAATTTGGGGGTCTGATTTTTTTTCTTTATATGTTCTAGATATAAGTCCTTTGAGGGAAAGTTGGCTAACATTTTTTCCCACTCTGTGGGTTTTCTTTTCACTCTGTTGGTGATTTCTTTAGATGTACAAAAACTTTTTAATAAGATGAGATCCCAGTTGTTGATTCTTTGAAGTACTTCCTGTGCAGTTTGACTTTGTTTATGAACTCTCCGCCTACCCTTATGTCTTCAAAATTTCTATCTACTTTCTCTTCCAGTAGATTTAGTGCTTCTGTTTTAATATTTAGATCTTTGATCCATTTTGACTTTAGATCTCGGTGATAGAAATGGATCTAGTTTTAATCTTTAACATGTGGAAAGTCAATTTTTCCAGCACCATTTATTAAAGAGGCTATCTTCCAGTGAATATGTTTGGACCCTTTGTCAAAGATAAGGTGGCTGAGTGTCTTTGTGGTTGTGTCTGCACCATCTAATCTGTTCCACTGATCCTCAGGTCTGCTTTTTTGGCCAGTACCATGTTGATTTTATCATAGTAGCTTTGTAGTATAATTTCAGGTCAGAGTTGTAATGCCTCCTGCCTTTCCTTTGTTGCCCAGGATTGCCTCTGCTATTCTAGGTCTCTTCTGTTTAAAAATGAATTTTAGGAATGTTTTCTCTAGATCTGTGAGGTATGCTAGTGGTATTTTGATTGGGATTGCATTGAATCTATATAACAGTTTTGTGAGAGTATGGCCATTTTCACAACATTTGTTCTTCCTATCCATGAGCAATGAATATCTTTCCATTTCTGATATCCTCTTTGATTTCCTTTTTCAGAGTACTGTAATTTTCAATGTACAGATATTTTACTTCCTTTGTTAGATTGATTCCTAAGTATTTCATTTTTTGGAGGCTATTTTTAAGTGTGTTGTTTCCCTTATTTCTCTCTCAGTGAATTTTTTGTTTGTGGACAGGAATGCTATTGATTTTTGAGCACTGACTTTATATCTAGCTATGCTACTGAATTTGCTTATTAAGTCTAGAAGTGTTTTGGTAGAGTTCTTGTGGTCTTCTATGTAGAATATCATGTCGTCTTTGAAAAATGATAATTTAACTTCTTCCTTTCTTATCCTTACTCCTTTTATTTCTCTTTCTTGTCTAACTTCTCTGGATACTGTTTCCAGACTATATTACAGACTATATAGCAGATATCCTTATCTTGTGCCTTAAGAGTGAAAATTTTCAGTTTTTGTCCATTTAGTATGATGTTGGCTGTTGCTTTGTCATAGATGGCTTTTATCAGATTGAGGCAAAGACCATCTATTCTGAATTTCTGTAGGGTTTATATCATGAATGAGTGTTGGAATTTGTCAAAAACTTTTTCTGCATCTATTGAGATGATCATATGATTTTTGTTTTGGGCTCTGTTGATATGGTGTATTACGTTTATTGATTTGCATATGTCATCCCTGTATTCCTGGGATAAATTGCACTTGGTCATGTGGTATAATCTTCTTGATGGTATGCTGCGTTCTGTTTTCTAGTATTTTACTGAGGATTTTTGCATCTATGCTCATGAGGGAGATTGGCCTATAGTTCTCTTTTTTTGGTTGGGTTTTGGTATCAGGGTAATACTTGCCTCCAGGAACGAGTTAGGAAGAATTGCTTCCCTTTCAATTTCAGTAAAGAGTTTGAGGAGTATTGACATTAAATCTTCTCTAAATTTCTTGTAGAATTCAGCCATGAATCTACAAGGACCTGGGCTTTTCTTTGTTTGTAAGTTTTTAACTATGTTTTCAATGTCATTAACTGATATTGGATTATTCAGAATTTTTATATCTTCTTGATTCAGCTTTGGTAATTAATGTGTTTCTAGGCATCTGTCCATTTCTTGTATATTTTCCATCCTATGAGAGTAAAGAGTTTCAAAATAGCTATTGATCTGCTGAATTTCCACAGGATCTGCAGTGATTTCACCATTTTCAATCCTCATTGCACGAATTTTGAGTTTTTTCTTTCTTTTTCTTTTTTTGATAAGGTTGGCTAGAGTGTTTACCAATTTATTCTTTCAAAGAACTATGTTAGGCATGGTGGCACAGGCCTGTAATACCAGCACTCAGGAAGCTGAGGTAGGAGGATTGTTGAGTTCAAGACCAGCCTGAGCTACAAAGGGAGCTCAAGGTCAGCCTGAGCTGCATAGTGAGAAAACAACCCCTCCCAAAGAACCAACTGTTTGATTCATTAATTCTTTGTATTGTCTTCTTAGTCTCAATTATGTTAATTTCTACTCTAATCTTTATAATTTCCTCCCTTCTATGGGTTTTGGGCTTGACTTGCTTTTCCTTTTACAGAAGCTTGAGGTACAACAATAAGTTGTTCATTTGTGCTAATTCTGTTTTCCTCAGAAAACAGAATTCACAGTGTGAGAATTCACTGCTATAAATTTCCCTCTTAGGATTGCTTTCACTGAGTCCTACAGTTTCCAGTAAGTTGTATTTGCATTTTCATTTGATTGTAGATATTGTTTAATTTCTTTTAAAATTTCATCTATGACCCACTGGTGGTTCAGAATGCTGTTATTTAATTTCCATGTTTATGGAGTTTTTGCAGCTTCTTTGGTCATTAATTTCCAATTTCATTGCATTATGGTCAGATAATATGCATGGGATAATTTCAATTCCTTTACATTTACTTAAGCATGTTCTATGGACTAGTATATGGTCTATTTTAGAGAATGTCTCATGTGCAGTTGAGAAGAATGTTATTCTAATGTTGTTGCACAGACCATTCTGTAAATATCTCTTAAGTTTGTTTATAGGTTTGGTTCAGTGCTATTTTTTTTCTGATTTTTTGTCCAGTTGATCTATCTCTTTTTGACAATGGGTTATTAAGGTCCCCCACTGCAATTATGTTATTGCTTATTTGATTTTTTATGTCTAGTAATATTTGTCTTATATAGTTGGGTGCTCCTATCTTTGGTACATACATATATGATTGTTATTACTTCCTCTTGAAGTTTTCCCCTAACAACAATGTAGTGACCTTATGTCTTTTGATCATTCTTGGTTTTAAGTTCATATTGTCTGCAAACAGAATAGCTACCCCTGCTTTTTTCTGGGTTCCTCTTGCATGGATATTGTTTTCCATCCTTCAACTTTCAGTCTATGAATTTCTTTTTCAGTTAAATGTGTTTCTTGTATAAATGTATTTCTCATTGGACTTTGTTTCTTAATACATTCTGCTAGTCTGGTTTTTTTGATGGGTGAACTGAAGCCATTGATGGTTATAACTGATATGTATTGGCTTATCTTTGTCATGTTATTTTTCCACTGTTGATTCTCTGCTTTTCCCCTTTGTTTCATTGCTTGCCCTGCATGGTGGTTTTCTTTCTATTGTTGTTCTTGGAATTGTGGTCATTTTTATCTCTGTCTAGAATAACTTTCTGTACTCTTTGTTTTTTTTTTTTTTTTTTTTTTTTTTTTTTTTTTTTTTTTTTTTTTTTTTTTTTTTTTTTTTTTTTTTTTTTT
>PVLD010016071.1:0-36096 GCA_004027595.1 Dinomys branickii | reverse complement strand
TTTGCAAGGTACATAAATCTGGTTTGTAAGTTGTTTCCTTTCAGGACTTGAAATACTTCACTCCAGGATCTTATTGATTTGAGGGTTTGTTTTGAGCAGTCTGCCATGATTCTGATGGGCTTTCTCTTATAAGTGATCTATTTCTTTTTTCTAACAGCTTTTAATGTTTTGTTCTTGTGATGAATTTCTGATCTTGATTGTTATATGTCTGGGCGTAGATTTATTTTGTTCATGTCTAAGTGGAGTTCTATATGCCTCACTTAATGTATGTCAGATTCTATTCTCATGTTTGGGAAATTTTCTGCTATTATTTCTGCAAATAGTCTTTTTATGTCATTTGTCTTGACTCTTGCTTTTTCATTGACACCTATCAGTCTTATAGTTTTTCTTTGTATCATCTTGCAGCAGTTAAATTGTTATTTCTTGATCTCTTGTTATTTTTAAGAGATATTTCCTATCATGATCACTAGCTGTGATCCTGCTTTTAGGCCTGAAAGTCTGTCTTCAGTTTTGTTCAAGTGGTTTTTCTAGCTTTCAATGGAATTTTTAATTCCTGGATATCTGTTTGAATCCATTTCAGACATTCTATTTCTTTCCTATATTGATCACTCATGGTTTCCATCCTTCTTCCTAACAACTATTTTTAATCTATCTATATTATAGATTGAGCTATTTATTTATTTATTTTTGAGCAATTTATTTATATATACTGCCATTTTTCTACCTGAGAGATTATTTCTGATCTGATTTCCTCTGTAGCCTCAGTGATGTGTTTTTTACTTCAGTTGCTATCATTCAGAAATTTCAGATGTGTGTCTTCTGTTTTCCTCTATCTTATCATCTCCTGGACTTGTTCTGGGTGGGCTGGAGGTCTGAGATTGCATGTTGCTTTTATGTCTTATCATTTTCTGTTTCAAAATTTTTTATTTTGTTTTCTGTGTTGATCTTTATAAGTTTTTGTAGTAGGTAGCTATATCAGTAGTATCAAGTCCTTTCTAGGAAAAATCTGTTCCTCAGGGATGTCTTCTGTGTGGAGGAGGTTCTTGGATTGTGTCTGTTCCAAGATGCTACCTTCCCAGTTAATTAAGAGTGAGATGTTGGTATCTGTTTGCTTCAGTCCCCTGTTCTTTGGTGCTGGGCTTTGGCGAAGTTATTACCCCAGAGCTTTCCAATATTGTTACAGAAAGGAAATTAACTGATTACAGTAGATGTGATATTCTAGCTACTGTCATATAATTAACAATAACATCAAGCACAGTTTAGAAACTGACAAATTATGGTAGGTATTAATTTTGTACCTTAAACCATAGGAGCAAAATCTACAATTATATAACAGAACCGATTATTAATTGTGAGCTTGTATTCAGAGTGTTTCCCCTTGGTAGAGTGGTTTTACCCCGTGGTGTGGAGATTTAAGTAGGATAGTGGATAAAACACAGATAACTGAAAAGATAATAGAAGCAAGACCAGCGGAAAGGGTTATCACTCACATTTTGCGTGACTAGAAGATAGGGCAGAAGAGAAAGAGTGAGGGAGTAAGCGAGGGGCTGTCTTAACTCGGTTTCTGGGTTTGGGGGAGGGCGTTTGTTTTTTGTGGCTGGAGTTCTCCCCAGCCAATTAGGAAAGAGAAAAAAAGAAAAGAAAAAAGAAAGACAAAACAAAAAACAATGGGGGGGGAGAGAGAGAGAGAGAGAGAGAGAGAGAGAGAGAGAGAGAGAGAGAGAAACAGGCCCTGCCTGCCTGCTTCTCTTCCACGTCTTTGTCCCCAAGCACATTGCTGGTCCACCTAACTTAGCACTTACTGGCTTGTACTGTTATTTCTGCTTCAGACTTTTCGTGCCACTAGTCCTGCTTGTCCACCCTGTGTGCCCGAGCTGAGACCCTTCTATGTCGCTGGCATTCCCTCTGGCCTCTGGGCCTTCCCTCGAGGTTCACCTCAGCTGTCACAGCAGCCAGGAAAGCCCTGGGTTCAAGCCCCAGTACCACAAAATAAATAAATAACCCAGTCTTAAGTATTCTGTTGCATATCAACAGAAAACAGATTAAGACAGCCCTATATATAGCTAGGAGTCTAGCTTTGCATTATTATACCAAGTCCCTACAGGGGCATTTCTTGAAATACAGAGGACAGAAATTCAAGGTAGGACCTATACTTCTAAACAATATCTGTCTCGAAAGCTTTGTTTTGGCGATACTGGGGATTGAACTCAGGACGCTGCACTTGCTAGGCGGGTGTTTATTCCACTGAGCTATATCCCCAGCCCCTGTCTCGAAAGCTTTGGATGTTTAAGAATGGTCTATATTTTTTAAACAAGAGTCATTGATAATTTGATTTTTAAAAAATTAATTTTCATTGAAAATGTGAATTTTTTTTGCAAAAAAAATTTTTTTTTGCAAAATGTTCTTTACAAAGCAGAAAATAGTATATAATTAAAAGCAAAACCATCTCTAGATCCTCTAATTTGGTTTTGAGTTTACTCTCTGGAGTTTGGCTATAAATTCTAGCCCTGCCTAATGGGACTCCAGGGATACTTCCTTTATTTAGGCAGAAGGTCTTACTCCTGTGGATCTAGCCCATGACCAGCTGTGTTTCCTGTTTACGTTGGCAGACACCCTCATGGCTCTTGTTTGACCTGTCTTGCGTTTTCCTACCAACACAGCCACCATCCAGGAGAACCCTGATCAGGAGAGTTAGGTTTGAGTGTGATGGTCGGGTGAGACACAGTCAGCCAACAAGATACATGACATAACAGAAGCAGTGTATTCTTCACAGAGCCACAAGAGGAGTTCACAGAAGGACAGGCTGGAAGTCCAATGATAGGGTGTTCAACCGTGAGTGAGGAGCAAGAGAGGGAGGCTCCGTGTGTCCATACTTTTAAGAAGGTCTGTGAGTGTTATCTGTTAGGTAACAAGAGTTGTGGAGAACACATGGGAAGAGGGAAACTTACTTACATGACCGATGTTGGCCATTAGGTTTTTATCATACTATATGCTGGGGTTTGGGTCAGAGGATGGGGAAGAAGCAGGCTGTGTCACAAATAAGCACCTATGAAGGGGACACTTTAACTAGGCCAAAGGTGACAGTGTATAACTGCATTTCAGGTAACTTACACTAGACCTAAAAATAGATGCTGAGACAGTGACTATAGTAAACAAATTTATGTCATCTGATGTTGGTTATAAGTTGTGCTCTGTGAAAATTCATCAAAATATAAATGTTTAATTTACACACTTTTGGTATGTGTTATGCTTCAATAAAAAGTTTTAAAAGTAAATTTTTTTTCCTGCCATGGATCCTTAGATCTCTATTCTTTTTGTATGTAAGCAAAGTTACCTGCTTGTTACATATAAATTGCAGAAATAATCTCTCGTATACAAGTACATGGGTATAAGCCAGGTATGGTGGTGCATGCTAGTAATCCCTGCACTCTAGGGGCTGAGGCAGGAGGATTGCTGAAAGTCCAAGGCCAGTTTCAGCTCCATAGTGTGTTCAAGGCCAGCCTGAACTACACAGTGAGGCCTGGTCTCAAAAAACAAAAACAAGGATATAGGTATACATATATCTACCCCTTTATTTATACAAGTGAAACTGTATGGCCATGCAAGGTTGGCCACATCTGTAACGCTAGCATTCTGGGATGATGAAGCAGGAGGACTGCAAGTTGGAACTGTGCCTGGGTGAATTGGTGAGACTCTGTCTCAAACTGGAAAATAAAAAATGGCTGGGGATATAGTTTAGTGTAAAGGCCCTAAGGTTCAATCCCCAGTACCAAAGAAAATAAAGACAAAACCCTACACACACACACACACACACATACACACCCACACAAACATACACACAGAGTGATAGCATGTAGATATAAAGCAGTAGTAGAAAAAACCAGTAATTCACAGAAGAAAAATAAATGAAAAGAAAAAGTTCAGGGACCAATGAACTACAAATTAAAAGGATAATGAAATACAAATTTCCATTTGCTGATTTTACAAATATTAAAAAGGTCAAGAATATTTGACCATGGCACCAGGAAGCAAATATCCTGAAACATTGCTAGTGGGATTGTAAACTGGTACAAAGATTTTGGAGAGAGAATTTTATGATCGCTTATCAACAATGTCTTACAGAATTTTTTTGCAAATGTACAAGAAATTTTTATTGCATTATTGTTATTATTGGAGTTTGTTTGTTTTGAGACAGGGTTTCACTATGCAATTTCAGCTACCCGTGAACTCATTACAGAACCCAGGCTGGCCTCAAAAGAGTGGCAATCCTCCTGCCTCAGACTATCAAGTGCTGGTATTACAGGAGTGCACAGCCACGCCCGGCTGCAGCATTATTTACAAGAACAATTAGAAGGGAAGAAATCTTCATCATCTTTCATCAGAGTAATAGTTAAAAATAAAGTACAACTACACTACAGAACACTGTTACTATTAAGAAAAATCAAGGTAAAAACTTCCCGTCGGAGGGAAACAGGAACTCATTTCCAGGAAACTTTCAGTGACAACAACGGAACCAAAAGTATAGAGAAAACTTCCATCTTCTATAAAGAGGTGAGGCAGTCAAAGCCATAAACCACCACTTCCGAAGAGCTTTCAAAACACATTGAAATTTGGATAAAATCCGGAAAGGGCACGGCAGGTAGACGCAGACATTTGCTGACCTCACCACAGCAAGTGCAAAAGGTCTTCTGATCTGGAACCAATTCGCCTAAGCTCCTTACCAAAACTTTTTTACCCGCCAGCCACCCGGGCACCGTATCCTGATTCGGAAGAATGCTGTACGACAGCGTGCGTGCGTGCGTGCGTGTCTGTGTTGGTGGCGGAGGTGGTGATGACCATGATGATGAGTGGTAGGATAAAGGCCAGATTAAGGAGTGCATGGAACTTGGGGATAAATCAGTGATAAAAGGCA
Organism: Dinomys branickii; assembly: GCA_004027595.1. Taxonomy (NCBI): domain Eukaryota; kingdom Metazoa; phylum Chordata; class Mammalia; order Rodentia; family Dinomyidae; genus Dinomys; species Dinomys branickii. Next base: position 31,184 of record PVLD010016071.1, on the reverse strand, counting down.
GACTTTAAATTTTTTTCAAGAATAAATCAGTGCATTGTTTGTGCTCTTTTTAAACATGTAAAAACAACAGAAGTAAACCAAACTGGCAGAAGACTGCCTCTGCTCTACTTAAAACAATCTGCCTCACTTTCATTATCTGTAAAAAGCTGATAAACACCTCCAGGCTCCCGGCCACTTACAATCAAAAGAAAGAAACTTTCCATTTTGGGATCCCTAGCTCCGCGCCAGGTAGTAGCCGCGTCCCAATCCGGTACCGCCGCGCCGCGTCTACTGGGCATCTCGGGACTTGTAGTGCATCCTGCCGGACTCGCGGTCCCAACAAGCACCGCGGCTGGGCGACAGGGCTACGTGGCTCGACCCGCAGCGCCTGCGCGGGCAGGTGGGGCAAGATGGCTGCTGAGCAGGGCATGCTGTTTGTTACCCGACCCGGAACAGGGTTGGGTAAAGCGATGCAGGCCCTTGTGCTGCTGTTGTGGTTTGCAGCCCGCGGGAGCGCTCTCTACTTCCACATTGGGGAAACAGAGAAAAAGTGCTTTATTGAAGAGATTCCGGATGAGACCATGGTCATAGGTGCGTGGGTGAAGGGAAGAGTTTGGGACAGGACTGTGGTCTCGGGCGGTGGGTGCTGGACACTCAGCTTTCTGAAGTTAGGAAGTTCGGGCCTTGCTGTGTTCTCTGCCAGGTGCAGATCCAGCCCCACCTCATGCTGCGCGGACCTGATTTCACCTCTTGTTTCCAGGAAATTACAGGACGCAGCTGTATGACAAGCAGCGCGAGGAGTATCAGCCTGCCACCCCCGGGCTTGGCATGTTCGTGGAGGTGAAGGACCCAGAAGACAAGGTGAGCCAGCCCTTTTTACCTAGCAGACCTACCTTCCACCTAGCAGGCTTTGTGACTTCCCGTCTTAGTTTCCGCATCTGCTGAAGTGAGACGGGCAGTTGATGTGGGAAGATTGTGGGTTTTCACTGCAGGCAAAACTTGGGCTGCTGGAATGCCAGCTCTCCTCTTATCTTTCTCTTGACTTCTGCATGACTTGGCCCAGTCAGTTGCCTTCCCTGAGCCCTTTTCCTGGCTTATGAAATGGAAATTCACTTGTATTAGGGGGTGGTGGGTGGATTAATTGCGGTAATAGAAATCAGAGAATGCTGTTAGCTTTAAAGGTGTGACGTCTAGACTAGGATTTCACTGAACACTTCAAAAAGAATGAACAGCTTCTAATTTTGACAAGTAAGAATATTAAAATGAAATCCCAAACCCTTAGCTGTCGCTTTCAGTTACCTTTCATTATTAAAAAAGAAATCATATAGAAAGAGTTGAGCTGAGCTATAAAGGAGAGCCCTTCCCAGGAGTAGTCACTGCCAGCCTGATGTCAGACTTCACTTCTGTCCCAGGTAGTTCGCAGCAAGCATTTGGGAGCTGCTGCTCAGCTTTAGCTCCTTGAGTTGTGAGTTACTTAAGACTGTTTTTGTTAACTTTTTAGTGCTTAGAGCCCTAAGCACCATTTCCTTCCGCCTCATCTCTGCTGTAACATAGACTGACGCCCCTCTCCTTTCTCTAGGTCATCTTGGCCCGGCAGTATGGCTCTGAGGGCAGATTCACTTTCACTTCTCATACCCCTGGTGAGCACCAGATCTGTCTTCACTCCAATTCCACTAAGTTCTCCCTCTTTGCTGGAGGCATGCTGGTAAGTACACCCATGTGAAACTTGAAGCTTTCAGCCTCTGTGGCCTGGTGGGGACTTTTGGTACTGCGAATGTGAGATAAGTATGCTGGATTTTGTGTTGCCCAAGAACACTAGGTTTTCAGTCAACATCCGGGGCACAATGGCTGAGCTGTTTGCACTCCCTCAGTCCCAGGACACCCCCTCCTCGGTAGATGCTCAAGTCCTTATATGAAATGGCATACTATTTTCATTCAGCTTATACATCCTGTTGTATCCTGCTGTACACTGTTAAGTCATTCCTAGATTACTTACAACCTCTAATGAAACGTAAATGCTGTGTAAATTGTTGGTACTTATTGTTTTGGGGATAATGACCAAAAGAGCCTGTACATGCTTAGTACTGATGTTGCTTTGGCTTTTTCTTTTAAAAATATTTTTGATTTGGAATTGACTGAATCTTTGGATGTGGAACCCACAATACAGAGAACAAGCTGTGTATGTTTTGGTCAGAGCATCAGCCTAGGTTTATAGTTCTGGCTTGTGAACTCAGAGTCCCTTAGGGCTAGACACTGAGGATCTCAGTCTGTTGGCTAAAAGGAACACATGTAGGAAAGTGGGGGGTCAGCTGTCAGTCTCTGGCAGAAAGGTGGAGCAGCCTTTCTGATTCCTTGTATCTTTCTTGTCTGTCCCCAGAGAGTTCACCTCGACATACAGGTGGGTGAACATGCTAATGACTATGCAGAAATTGCTGCCAAAGACAAGCTGAGTGAGTTGCAGCTACGAGTGCGACAGCTAGTGGAACAGGCGGACCAGATCCAGAAAGAGCAAAACTACCAGAGGGTGAGCGCTTGGACCATAAGTGGTAGACGTTTCTGTGAGCAATCCCCTGGCTCAGCCAGGTATTGTATGCCAGATTCATTATGAGATACCTAAGGGCCTTACCTGCTACACACTGCAGATGTAAAGGTGAGAGTGGGTATTATTAAGTCCATGGTATAATTGAGGACAGAGACTCATTTTATTGAATCACAATTACACAGAGAATGACAGCATAGGAATTGATATGAACATCTTGGATTTTGTTTGAATGGCTCCAGACTCTCCCAAGACCCAAAGGCTCAAACTCATTTGTGGCCAGGAATGAGACAAAAGTATCATGAATGAACGTGAGACTGTATGGAATAACAGGGGAGTAACACACCTCAGCAGGGACAGCTGCTGTTCAGTCTTATCGGGGGCCTCCTTGTAGTAGAAATGCCAGCCCTGGTCTTTCATATCTTCTATTTCTCAAGAGGAGGTAGAGGTCTAGGTTTTTATGTGAAATTTTCCTGAGTTTTAAATGTTGGCAAAACACTATGTGTGGCCAAACAAAAACTTGTAAAGACCAGAACCAGTCCCCAGGCCCCCAGTTTGCAACCTGTGCCCATGATCTTCAAAGAGCAGTTTCAGAGTCCTGGACAGAGCAAGTCTAATACAGAGGACTCAGAATAGCTCTGTTGCATGGGATGATACCATCAGGCACCAGAGCAGGTATACCTACCTACCTGACAGATGAGGAAACTGACTTAGGAGAAATGCTTAGGTTGCTTGAAGTGATTTGGCTGTTGAGGGTGCATACAGTTCCCTGCTAGTGATTTTTTTGCGGGCAGCTGGCAGGAACACTGGGAGAGTTCTCTCGGGCATCCTCTGGCTGAGAACCCAGCAGTTACAGCAGCCCCAGCCAACCCAAACTTACCTTTTGTTCTCCCCTACAGTGGCGAGAGGAGCGTTTCCGGCAGACCAGCGAGAGTACTAACCAGCGGGTGTTGTGGTGGTCCATTCTGCAGACCCTCATTCTTGTGGCCATTGGCGTCTGGCAGATGCGACATCTCAAGAGCTTCTTTGAAGCCAAGAAGCTGGTGTAGCCTTCCCAGGCCACACATGCCATCTTGCCTCCCAGGCTGAGGGACAAAGAACCTCCTGGAACTGATTCTTCTTGGGCAGGAGGACTGATTCTCAGTCCATCAGTAGATGTTCTGAAGGGAAGGGGGACTGTAAGCATCCCCAGGCACAAACTGAGAGGAGCAGCTTGGCTGGCTGATCCTCAGCAGGTGATGGGACAAAGTGCCTGTCCCCTCCCCCTGGCCTCTGGGCCTTTTGCAGTAATCATCCGGGGGCTGGTGAAGCTCCTGAGAGCCCCATTAGCACCTTAGGATCACAGTGTTACTGATCAGGGATTCGTAAGGCTGCTGTCTGGGATGGATGGGGTGGGGGAGGGAGTGGGTGGGCAAGCCAATCTTCTGTCTTTTTTTGCTAACTTGGGATTTTGAGCAGGTTGGGGTGTGCTTGTGACTCCTTGATACCCCAGGAAACTGGCTATTCTCTCCTTTGGCCTAAACCCCGTGTCTAATTTAGGGTGTGTATGTCCATGAAGGGTGGTATGGATGGGGTTTGCAATGTGGGCAAGGGGCCCAGAGGTTGGCCCTGGCTTCTTTACATGGTTGTTCTTTTGGGGGCTTGAGGAGCTGGTGTCAGGGTGGCAGAGGCCTTGGTGCTGGTTGGGGAAGGGACCTACAGGGTCTTGGTTCCTAATTTCATTTCCAGTGAGTCTAGGTTTGTTATATTGGTTTCCCAATTAAAAAGAATATTGACTTCTTGTCCAGTGTAAAGTTAATCTCAGTAGGCATGATACTTAAGAGAATGTCAGTTCTTCTATGGGGCAAAGTTTTTTATATTCCAAGAGAACCCCACCTGTGGACTTCATTCTTCCTGTTCTATCCTTGCATCTGCGTGGCAAAGGTAGTGGGTTTTTCTAAGATCATCCAGCAAAATAAAGTATGGGGTTGGGGCTCAAATCCATCATTTCCTCTGTGCCAACTCCCTTGTGATGTCCCAAGCATGCTAGATGTGTGCTCCCTTCCCTTTCCAGAATAGGTGAGCAGAATTGGGGGTGGTGTATGCTTGTAATCCCAGTACTGGGAGCCCAGACAACTTAGTGATTCATGAGATGCTGTCCAAGACAAGATGTAGCTCGTTGTGAAGGGCCTGTGTTGAATCCCGAGTAACACACACACATAGACAAACGAGTGCCTGATAAGGGAAAATATTGAGTGAGGGTGGGGAATGCTGTTGATGTGAGTTCCTGGGCTGTGATTTGGGCTAGAACTATGGGGACCACAAAGGAGAAAAGGTGTTTTTGGGTTTTTTCCCCAATATGGGGGAAAGTACCAGGGTCACAGGCATGCTAAGTGTATGCTCTATGAGCTCTACCAGGCATAAGCTATATCCCCAGCTCCAAGGATTCTGGGCAGAAGTGGTTAGAAAAAGCAGAGGCAAATAATTGGTAGGGAGATGGATGAATGTTCTGGGTCATTATGAGAGGATGGTTTGGTTCAAGTTAGAAGAGCCTTAGCTGGACATGGTGGTGCACACCTGTAATCCCAGCACTTGGGAGGCTCAGGTAGGAGGATCAGTAAGTTCAAGGCCAGCCTGTACATGAGTGAGACCCTATCTCAAAAAACCAAAATTACTGTAGCTGTTGGTTTCAAGCAAGAGCCTAAAGTGGTATCTTTCTATAGTCTGTTGGCCATTTCAGAACTTTAGAAATGTAATGGTCAATTCATTAGAAAGTAACAACTAAATAAATCTTATGAGAGGACTTCAAGATGGCGACTGGGTAGGCAGCAGAGGGAGAACCTCCCAGAGGAATGCCACTCAGACAAAGGAATATAGGAATATAGCAACATGTGAAGGACAGAAGGGAGAAAGGTGGGTATCCTGAACTCAGAAAGGATCTGAAATGGGAATTGAAGCCCTCGGAAAGACTAAGCAAAACCTCTGCTGGAGGAAGGATCGGAGATCACCCTGGCGCAGTTGGGGGGAGAGGAGAAGGAAGAAGTCACCACTCTAAGCACACCCATGGCCTGCGCCCTCGTTCCGGCATTCACAGCTTCAGCTTCAGAGGCCCACGCTCACGGAAGCCTCCCCACTCGGCCAGGGGAGAGCGGAGTTCCAAGAGCTGGTCCAGGGCTGGAGAGAGGAGGGCGCAGCCAGGAAAGGAGGCAATGGCGGTCGGGAGCAGTTGTCGAACCCAGTGTGAGGATGAGAAGTTAAGACAGCCACTGGGGCAGAGTCCCCACCCTGGGGCAACCTTCCTAATCAGCGCCTGGAGAGAATCAATGCAACTAGTACACATAGTACACAGCCCACCACGCCCGGCTCTGCACCTGCCTCGAGGCGGTGGCCCCCTGCCTCTCAGCTGGGTGAGCAGCTACCAGCGGAGAGCAGCGGGGAACTTCGGCAGCGAGCCGCGGCGTCTCCCAGGGATCTGCCCGAGGAGCGGACAGGGGCTCCAGCACCGCAACGGGAGGGAGATGCAGATGGAGGTGGATCGCATGGCTCCACGCCCTTCTCACTCCAACATCAAGCAGGAAGCATGAGCTGGGTTGCCAGAACTCAGCTCCCACCCTGGACTCTCTCTGGGAGCACCTTGAGTCTCGGCGGCTTGAGCAAGCACTGCCTGTTCCTGGCAACAGTGGGACGTATCCATGGTCTTCAGGACTCACCCCAAACTATTAATGTGAGCACCAAGAGGGTCTCCTTACAGCTTGCACATATGAACCTTGCATGAACCCATAGCAACAAATTAGATGAAAAGCAGCAAACCGGGAGTCTGAAAAACAACATACTCTATACAGCAGACCCGAGAAAACTCTATTCTAGAACTAATCTTCAAACTCAGTTCATACCCTGAACTAACAGTGAGAACGGGCTGGGGAGATTTCAAGCCCTTATACCAAGCATCGTAAGTTCATACAATGCCCAACTTCAAGGGGTGGGGAACGGTAATACTGGAGATCAGGAGGAGGGAGGAGGAGAAGAAAGGGCCTCTGGCATTGAGGCAACGGGACAGAGCCGAACGGGTCACCGAGGGCACCCCGACGGGGGCGCGTGCCCCATGGCTGCTCCACTGAGGGCCCCGCGGCTGCTCCGCTGTGGGCCCCGCTGAGGGCGCCCCACGGACTGGACCCGCCCCCACCCATAGCACGGCAATGGGGCGGAGCCAGGCAGTCCGTGTGAGCATAGGTGCTTTTCCACCTCCGACCATGGCAGTTTGTATATGCCCATGTATGCTATAGTATAGTCTGAGGCAGCTGTATCTCTTCCCAAGGCGAGAATCCAGGGGTATAGATAAACCCAGGAATAGAGTTATTATCACAGGAAAGATGACTGACTGAATGGTAGGGCAATGGAGATGAAGGAGGAGAAAATTGAATGATCAAATGGGCCATCATCTGTGTAACTGAGTAACATGTGAAGGTAACATTTATGTAGGACAGCATCCAGAACTAATTCCCTTCTAATTTGTAGTTCCTCAATCGTTTTTGTATTAACAGAAGTGAAGATAACTTTGTTATGCAGCATCCAGTGCTGATTCCCTACTATCTTGTCCATAATTTGGTATTTCCTTTAATGTTCGTGTGTTAACTAGTGTGAAGATGACATCATGTAATACAGCATCCAGTGCTAATTCCCTGCTATGTTCTGTATAATTTTGTGTATTTTCGATATTGTTTATGGCTTGTTCTGGTTCCTATGTCTCCATTCTTTTGTCTTTAAAATAAAAAAAAACAAAATTAGTGAATAAGTAAAAGAAGAGCCCCAAGCACCCAGTAAGAGTTGGACATTACCCCCCTGTCAACTAAGTTTTGAGTATAAGAACCACCTGAAGATAAATTTCAGGAAGATGAATCCAGCTGTATACAAGAAAGGCTGGGACTAAGCCCAGAAATTTGGGACTGTTTCACCCAGTGGGATGCAGTAATGTTGCCACCTAGGCCTCCAATTAAAAAGTTTTTAAAGAATAGCTTCAGAATTGCAGAAAGATAGTGAACATAGTTTTTTTCCCTTCCCCTGTTAGAATAGTACATTCATGGAAATTATGGTTATGCTGTCATTTGTGGTGCTGGCACACTAGGCAAGCATTTTACCACTAAGCTATACTTCAGCCCATAATACCCTCTTTATTTTTTAAATCTAATGTCCTTTTTATGTTCCAGGATTCCACATCACAGTTATGTGTGTCTTGAGGCTCCTGTTGGCTGTGATAGTTTCTTAGTCTTTGTGTTTTGACGATCCCTTGATAATGTTGACAAATAGAGGTGAAGTATTTTATAGCTTTTCCCTCATCAGAGATTTATCCAGTGTGTTGCACGAATAGATGGAGCTGTGAGTTTTTAAAAGAAAGCGAACAAAGGTGACATGCCATTCTCATCCTGTCATATTAAGGGTACTTATTAGCAACCTAACTTATAAATGGGTGCTCCATTTTAAAATTAATTTGGATTTTCATGTGAAATTTAGTTTCTTGAGATGATGAGATCTGACCATGGCACTCAATTGTGATGTGGCAACTAGCTCAGCGGCTCTAGGTTGGCCAACCAGGTAACATGGTCCTGCAGTCCTGCTTCCTTCAGTAGCCTAATGTGACCTCTGCAGATCAGCTGTGCATTTATTTTCAGCCAAGCCAGCCAGACTTGTCAAGGTTCTGGTGTAGGGTGCAGTGTCCTGGGACAGTCAATAAAGTGGAGAATGGGTGGGTTAGACTTGGGAGGCTGAGGGGGAAAAGGGTTGCTGAGAATGGCTATCTTGCTAACCATAGTCTGTACAGCAGAGTGGTTAAGATAACAGATTACCCAGGGTGGGAGATGGATGAAGACAGATTGTGCAACTGAGCTCCTCGGTTTTCCTCTATTCCTCAGTCTTCTCATCTTTGAAAGTGGGGATAATACATACCTACTCCTAAGGGCCAGATAAGAATTTAGAATGATTGGTATATAGTTAGGAACTTACTAGATGTTAGCTGTTTAATAGAAAACTTAGTTGTAGGGAACCTCATTGGTTTGTTGTGCCCTGCCGAGAAACAGCAGTGGGTATGAGAAAAATAAGAGATGAGCTGGGTCTGGTGGAGTTACCTCTTACCTGATGGGAAGAGGGCTGGCTTTAACAGTAGGGGTGTTTATTTATACTCTTGCAAAGTTAGTATCAGGAGAGATGATGTTGCCTAGTGACTAATGACTGTAGTCCAGGCAGGATGCTTTTCTAATACTGAGGTAGCCTGACTGCTTGAGGCACTCTGGCTCTGCCCTGCCCTCACACATATGACCAATACCCAGCTCTAGCAGCTCCCAACACCTAGTTTGCCTGGAAGAGCAGAGGTGATCAAATCTGAAGAATTTGGGGGCTCTAAACTGAGTGTGGAGATACATACCTGTAATCCCAGCACTCTGTGAGCCTGAGGCAGGATGATCTAAATTCCAGCCCAGCCTGGACAGTTTATGGTAGTGGCTTAGCAAGAACTTGTCTCACAATGGTAAATAAGGCCTGGAGAGATAGCTTAGTGAAAAGGCCCTGGTTTCAACCCTCCTTACCTCAAACAAAACAACAAAAATGCTGCACTCTTTTCCCAGGTTGCAGGTAGGCTGACAGCTAAATTCTCGGGATGACAGGGCAGATAGCTCAATTTCCTATCTCTGAATTCTGTTCTTAACTCTAACAAAGTACCCCTTCCTGGATGATAACTGTCATTTACATAGCGTCAGCCGTGTGCCCTGCACTCTAAGTGTGTCTGCAGTTTTCCCTTTAATTCTTAACACCCAACAGAATAGGAACTATTTACATACCCATGTGAGGAAACAGTTACAGAAATTACGGCTTGCTCCCAAGCAGTTGAATTGGCAGAGCGAGGTTTCAAATCTAGTCTGTCTTCACAACCTGGCTCCCAACTATGACCTGGGGATTGAGCAGAACCCAGCACTGAGTTCTAAACTGGATTTTGCCTCTACCAAGCTTGTGCGGTGGAAGAATGCGTCACCTGGCTGACAAAGATGCCTCTCCGTGCTTCACTCGGAGAGAGGAATTATCCGCAGCGCTGGTTTTGTTAGTCTAAAGTCTAAGTCCAGGCCAGTCTGATGACTTGTTGGGTGGCTTTTGGCCTCTGGGGATTGATTCCGTTTCTCAGGATGTCAAATGGGTCCCTGGAGCAGGTGGAAATCAGCGTCGCAGTGGAAGCGCCCCTCGTTCCTCTGCAGACAGAACCTTGGAGGCGGCGGCTCCCGGGAGCGGACGGCTCGGCCGGAGCGACGGACCTGGCGGACCGAGGGGCGGGGCGGACGGGGCGGGGCGGGGCGGGAGGCGGAGGCGCCGCGTAGGCCCGGGAGGCCCGGCGGGCCGGGCTGGGAGCACGAGCCCCATGCGCCACCGCCTCCCCCCACGATGTTCCCCTCCCGGAGGTAAGCGGCACAACTGCCCTGGGAGGACGGCAGGTGAGCGGCGGCGGCCGGCGCGGACCCTGTCCTCCCAGTGCCGCTCTTTTCCGGGCCGCCCTGCGGCCGTGGCGTCTGCGTCTCTCCGGATCTCAGTCTGTGCCTCTCCCTGTGGGTCACTGGCGCTGTGTGGGTCGCTGTCTCTGTCTCTACCTCTATCTCTATCTCTGTCTTTCTCTGTCTGTCCCTGTGTTTCTCTCTCATTGTGTTTCTGTTTCTCTGAGAATTTTTCTGTGTCTTTTTTGGGTGTGTGTTTGGTTTTCTCCATTGGCTTGTCCGTCGTCCTGCGGGTGTCTGACTGCGTTGGCCTCTTAGAGTGGATGTCTGTCTTTCTGTCTTTCCCTGATTTCTGCAGGCCTTTATTCCTTTCTCTGGTGTCTGCCTTCCCCGTCACACCCCCCAGCCTCAAACCCTACCCTCTCCTTCATGAGTCTCAGTAACTTGCTGCCGGTTCAGAAGAACACACCAGACAGAAGCTTAGTGTGCTCTGCCTGGTTGGCCACTGCTTGGCTTGTGTACACACTTTTCACATACCCATTAGTTCATTTCCTGTGCAGCTGTGTTTGCATGGGGCCTGCCCCATGTGTTAGGTGTGAGCTTGGCCCAACTTTAGTTAACGACGTTTCCTGTTAAAGCAGAATGGGCAAAGCGATTTGGCTGCCCACATTTAGGGGAACACTCATGCTTAGGCTTGATCTGTACTCCCAAACTCTTCTTCCCTAGTACACTTGATAGTTGATCTTTACCCAATGAATGACATCTCATTCCCTTTACATATCCTAAATTTATTAGATACTGTAAGATTCTGGAATTTATTAGGCACAGCTCTTGCCACTTAGGGATTCTTCAGACTTGATGTTGAAGTGAGAAATCAGAAATATAATAGAAGTCATAGTCTACCAAGTCAGCCATGGGAAAAACTCTGTTTAATAACAAGATGACCAGAAACAGATACTTACTCTTTCTGACTTCAGCCTCACGTTTTTGAAATGAGGATCTTAATATCTGCAGGGCTGTATGAGAATTAAAGGAGATTACAGTTGTAAAACCCTTGGGACTGTGCCTGGCCCAGAGGAGGTGATAGTCATCTTCCAGTTACGTTTGAAGTGCTGTACAGAGGAATCAAATATTCAAACATTTTACCACGAATCTTTGAGAGAAGAAAGAAATGGGAATGGAGGGGCATTTCTATTTCCTGATCCTAATACATAACTGTCCCCATAAAATTTTACTGGTATCCATCCTGTGCTTTTGACATGGGAATACAAAGATCCATGCAATAAATGCAGGCTAATATAGTAATTAAGCACTGGTTCTGCAGCCGACCTGCTAGGATTTGAATCCACCACTTAGTAGCCTTGTGCAGTATTTGCTGAAGGAGACAAAGCCTCATCTGGGTTACCCCTCAGAGCTAGTGTGGTCTGGCCCTGGGAACAGCTGGGACGCAGTTCTGGAGCTGGCCACTAAGTGGCACCAGGAGCGGCTGTTCTCATGGTCCACTGTCCAGAAGAATGGGGCTCTGGGCTCAATTCAATTGCTTTGGGGTTTGGGCTTTTAAGAGCACAAGATGAGAATGCCTATGGGGACTTGAGCCTCGTTGCAAAAGACAATCTAGATTAAAAAAATAGCGTGGGGAAGTACATGGAAGGCCCAATCCATATCATACTCCTGGATAATAGTCAGAGCTTCTTCCTCCAAAGGGGGAAGCTTGCCCCATGTCCATTTCCACAGTCTCCACCATGCATCCAGAAAGACCCCAGAGGGACAGTGAGACTCTGCAGAGGTTCCAGTCTCCCCAGGTCACATGCAGGACTAGGCTCTGCTCTTCCCCAGAGGAAACAACCACCGCAGAACCATGGGGGGTAAGTCAGAAACCCTGTGAGGGTGTCCCGCTGGAACACCTCTCAGCTGCGTGTGGGATCTGGACCTGGCTTCAGGGCTGCTGGCTTCCAGGTTGGCAGTTGTGTCTTTAGTGAAAGGTAGGCAGTGGTCTGGTTCTAGTGTGTGACTTCAAGCATGCCTGGACTGCTTAACCCTCCCTTAACTCACTTAGCAAGCCCTTTGCTGTCCATCTTTGCTGGGACCACAGATAGGAATCTGACATGGTCTAACAGGCATGATCATGGGATATCACCAGTGTGTTAAAGAGGGCATTACCAGTTATCATGGGACACAAAGGAACCTCATAAAGAGATAGTAATGGGCAGTGCTCGCCATGACATTGAAGTTTGGTGCAGCAGGGACTTCCAGGTAGATACAATAAAGCAGAGCATGTCAGGCAGAAGGAGTAGCTTGTGTGAGGGAGGGACACAGCAGGAAGGAGTGATGTGAGTACAAATGCCCTGAGTTATTCAGAGTAAGCCTCAGTGATAGGAAGCAACTGGAGATTTGGTTGAGCTACAGAGGACTGTAAGGGTCGGGCTAAGGAGGTTGGCTTTTATCTTGTAAACAGGCTAAGATTAAAGGGGTCTGAGCAGGGAAGAACACGATGAGTAAGGAAAATCCCAAAGGAACTTTGGAGGTAGAGTCTGCCAGACTTGGTAACTAATTCCTGACTCTTAGAGGTTGTAAACTCAATTCCTTTGTAGATTATTGGGGAGTGTGTGGCTAGGCTCTCAGATTTCAGTTGCTGTTCTTGCATCCTCTGGAAGTTCCAGAGGCAGGACAAAGGAATCAGGTGAATTCCACCTGTTACTTATATTTGCTAACCTAAAGACAGTCTCCCAGAGTCACTCCATTGTTTAAGATACTCACCTGTTCAGTTTCTCAAATGATTCTGGGTGCTGTACCATCCCTCGTCTTTCTTTCCTTCATCTGTCTCTCTTGTCTCCTGGGCTGTCTCTGGGACTGAAGGTTTGAAATTCATCCTATGAACTGCCACTGTGCATTTTTGTCTTGCATTGCTTTGAGGGCAGGTCTGATCTTCCCAGAGTAATTACTGGTCATTTGACCTGGGCCTCATGCCAATACACACCCCTATCTTGGTGGGGGTTGTTCTGGTCAGCCTGAGAAGCAGGGCAAAGCCAAGATTTCTTGGTGAATCTGCAAGGGAATGGGCTTGGAAGTCAATGGGTTGCATCTCTCCGAAGTGGGGCCCCTGCCATTGGCTCAGGACATAAAGGCACTGCTCTAGGGAGCCTTGTCCCTGTCCTCAAGTAGCTCAGGGCCAGGTGAAGATTCACTTACAGAAAGTAAGAGAACGTGAAGGAACTCCAACACCCTGCGAGTTGGGAGTGCTCAGAGCGTGTCCCCGGGGTGGAGTGGCACTAGCTGGGCTTGGAGGAGTGAGTAGGATTCTGATTATGGCAGCAGCATGAGCAAAAACATTAAAATTGCCTTTGTACTAATTTCCAGGTGCTTTGGGTGTACCAGTTGTGTATGCCTCATGCATGGGGAGGCCAGGAAAGGGGTCTGTCGGGGCTTCAGCTTGGCCCTGCCCCCTGACCCCAGCCCTATTCTTGTGCCAGGTCCAGGTGGATCCTCGGTGGCCTCCCCCGGAAATGCTCCGTCTTCCACCTGTTCGTTGCCTGTCTCATACTGGGCTTCTTCTCCCTACTCTGGCTGCAGCTCAGCTGCTCTGGTGATGTGGCCAGGGCAGCCAGGGGACAAGGGCAGGAGACCCCAGGTCCACTCCAGGCCTGTCCCCAAGAACTGCCCCCTGAGCACTGGGAAGAAGATGCATCTTGGGGCCCCCATCGCCTGGCGGTGTTGGTGCCATTCCGTGAACGCTTTGAGGAGCTCCTGGTCTTCGTGCCCCACATGCACCGCTTTCTGAGCAGGAAGAAGATTCAGCACCACATCTACGTGCTCAACCAGGTGGATCATTTCCGGTAGGGACCACCCATTCCTCCCCTCCTGGCTAGGACCCCCCTCTTGCTCCGGCCACTCAGAACCTGTTCCCGATGCTGAGTGTACTCAGGCTTGTCAGAAGCCGCCAAGGGTCGGGGCTGAGGGTATAGGCGGTAGAGCCCTCTCACTAGGTGTGGTGGGAATCTTTGGGGAGGGCCCAGATCAATGTCCATTTTAGAAAGATTACTCTGGCTGCTGGATGTGTAGTAAACCAGGATAAGAGAAGCAGGGACACTGGCTAGGCGGTCACTGACATCATCAGAGATGATGCTGGCTCACCCAGGGTGGTAGAAGGGGGTAAGAATTACGTAGAGGAAGTATGGGCAGGACTTGCTAGTGATTGGTTAGGGGGACTAGGAAAAGGGAGGGTCCTGCAGTTTCCCCGCAGTAGTGTTATCCTAAAGTCCTTACCCTTATCTCAAGCTGCTCCTTTCAGTTACCACCATTCAAGCATCTCACACTCCAAAGACTACTTCCTTTCTGTCCATCTTATTCCTGCTGGAAGGTGGACCCCCAAGGATTCCTGCACCCCACCCAGGCCACAAGTCCATGGGTCCTCCCCTCTTTTCAATGCCGGCTCTCCTCTCTACTTTCTCTTTCCCAACCTGGAGTCCGTGGTCCATCATTAAAAAGCACTCTGTCGGATCCGTTCTTAATCTCCTACCCCCTAAACTGCGATATGTGCAGCCACACCCTTCATCTCTGATGACGAGCCTTGGCCCAAGAGGAAGGCTCCCTGTCCTGCCGGAAGCCTCTGTCCCGCCAGCCCATCCCTGGCAGTCTTTTGCACCACCTTTTGGTGTTCTTGCCTTGTCCTTACTCTCAGCTAATGACTTTGCTTCTCATATAAGAAAACGAAACCAGTTGGAAGAGAACTTCCTTAGTCCCCACCACCTCCACTCACCTCCTAGCTTCCTTCCTGTGACTAGGAATGACTGTCCAACTCTCTCAGGGGCTGACTGTCCCACCCACTGTGGCACTGGGCCCCTCTCCGTCCCTCCCTGTCAAGGGAAGCGCACCAGCACCTGCCCTCTTTTCCTCCTGCATCGTTGGTGTTTCCTTTGCCCTGGAGCATTCATATCTGCATACACACTTACTCAGACAGAACAGGTCTAAAAAGAAAAGGGAAATAAATACTCCCTCCATTCTACATCCCCTCAAACTGTCACCCCACTTCTCTTCTCCCGTTTGCAGCAGAACTCGTTCCCTTGAACTCATTCCACTCAGACATTAACCTACATTATGACCCTGAAACGGCCCACATTGAGATCACCAATGAGCTCTACTTCCTTAATCCCAGACCTTCCTCCTGTCAATCTGAGAGCAACATCTGCTAAGCAGATTACTTATGCTGGGACATAAGTAGTCCCAGGAGTCCACTTGGCTCCCTGGACAGCACTGTGGTTCTCCCCGATCCTTGCTGGCTGCCCCTGCTCGTGTCATTTGCTGATTGTTCCTCATCCCTCTCATCTTCAGTTTCTTGGGGCTTAATGCTTGAGCATCTCCTCTTTTTGAGCTGGAGTCTTTGCCTGAAAATCTCATCCAGTCTCACAGCATTAAATTCCTGCTGATTCTTGATTCTGTATTTCCAGCCCAGATTCTAGACCTTATTCTGAACTCTAGACTTGCATATCCAGTCACCTAAGTGCGTGCTCTATTTGATAGTTTCAGAGGCAGCTTGAGCTTTACATGAACACAGTTGAATTTCTTTTCTTTTCAACTCATTTTTTTTGAGACAGAGTCTTGCTGCATAGCTATGTAATTCAGGCTGGCCTTGAACTCACTATGGAACCCACTCATGATGATCCTCCTGTCTCATCCTCCTGAATGTGACTGCAGCTGAACTCATGATTGCCCACCCAGGCCTGCTTCCCCTGCCATCTTCCCCATTTCAGGAAATGGGAACATCATGCTTCCAGCTGCTCAAACCAAAAAGGCTCTGGAGTCATCCTCACTTGGCCTGTTGCTGTCATACAGCACCTAGGTCATCAGCAGAGTGTGTCTAGAATCTACCTGCTTCTCGCTATCTCTCCTGCTGCCTCTTCCAGTCAGGCCCCCCCTTACCTCTTTCCTCCCAGGTGGTCTCCTTCCTTTCACTCCTGCCCCTGAAACCTTTCTCATAATGTCAACTGGTGAACCTCCTAAAATATAAGCACCTCACACCTCTGCTGCAAGTCCCCTAGCAGCTCCTCACCCTTCCAGCATCGGCGCCCTGGTCCTTCAGTGCAGTCGGCCCGCTCAGCCCTGTCAGCCGTTGGCATCTCCCCATCCACCCCCTTCACTCCTCCTGGCACCATATTGCTCTCTCCTCTTGCCTCAGGCCTTGGCAGTTGTCTTCTCTGCTTGGAGCTATGTTCCCCCAGATTCCATATGGCTCATTCCTTCAAGCCTTTGCATTTCTACTCAAGTGCTGCCCTGTCACCCTGGCCCTCTCTGACAGCCCTACCTAAGGGAACAGCTGCTCCTCCCCACAGCAAGTTTTACCTTCTTCATCTGTTTGACTTCTCCCCACAGCCCTCATAACTGCCTGCCTTGTTACGTCTTTGCATTTGCTTCTTCGTTTGTTTACTCCTATTACACTGTCAGCTGCTTGAGAGCAAGGCTTTGTTCTCTCCCTGATGTATCTCCTAGTGCAGTTGTGAACAGTTTCTAGCACTTAATAAGTGCTCAGTAAACACTTGTGCAATGAGTGGAGAGCATAGCCTTATGCAACAAAGTCAGTGCTGGGCTGTGGGGAGCAGAGGCTCCCGGGGCAGGGACTCTCATGCAGAGCTGGGACACAGAGCCAGGTAGTAAGCAAGCTCTCTGCCTCCTGCCTAACCCTAACCGCCCTGCACAGGTTCAACCGGGCAGCACTCATCAATGTGGGCTTCCTAGAGAGCAGCAACAGCACAGACTACATTGCCATGCACGACGTGGACCTGCTCCCTCTCAATGAGGAGCTGGACTATGGCTTCCCTGAGGCTGGGCCCTTCCACGTGGCCTCCCCGGAGCTCCACCCGCTCTACCATTACAAGACCTACGTGGGCGGCATCCTCCTTCTCTCCAAGCAGCACTACCAGCTGGTGAGGCCCAGCCCACCCTGTTCTGCTCAGAGCTAGGGACCCCTCTAGCCCCCATCCTATCTTGCTCTGAGTGGACGCACTTGGCAAGATAGAGCAGCCATCCTGGGGTCCAGCAGATGAAGTCCTGCCTGGACCCAGCAGGGGACCCAGTGGCAGCCAGAGACAGGAGAGAAGAAGAGGAATGAGCAAGTCAGGCAGGGCTCTGCTACAAACGTCCATGCCAGCTGGCAGCAGCAAACGAGATATGCTGGCCCCAAATTGAAAAGTGGGGTAGGGAGAGTCCGGCTGCAGGTGCACCTTGCCTACCTCTGCCAGAGTCACTAGAATGCCATTTCTCTCCATCTTTCAGCTCTGCCTTCCCTGCGTTAGGAACCTCTTCATTTCAGTTGTGTAATCCCGCAAGGTTATCGTGGCTCCTTTGGTCCTGGGGGGTGATGGAGCCTTTTCTTTTCAGTAGCCCAGACAGGAGTTCCTGAACTGAGCTGAAGTGGCTCTTGATTGGTCTGTCCCTGGTTCAGTGACAACTCAGTGGCTTAAGCTCTGGCCTTCTGTTCTCTTTGAGTCATGGCTGAAACCTGCTTTATGTAAAGTCAAGATTAAAAAATAGGTGTTGTCATAGAGTGCAAACGTTACTTCCTGTGTCTTATAGAAAGACACAATGGCAGAGCCACTTTAGGAGAAATGAGTGTTTGAGGGGAAGACAGAAACCAGTACCAGTTGACACTTCTGTCCACAGCCATCCTCCAGAGAGCTCCTCTCTGGCCAGACGTTGTTGTGACACTCATCGTCTCACACAAGTTCAAGGCCCTGTTAGAATAGGGAAAAGGGCTAGGATGTGCTGGTTGCTGCTTCCAACCCCCAGTACCACAGAGGTGGTGGGCCCTGCGAGCACCCGCTAGCCACTGAGAACAGTGAGGAGAGGAAGAGGAGGAAAGGGGGGCCTGCAGGGCTTGGGCTGGACCCTCCTAGGCATTAGGATACCAGAGTGCGCCCTGGGAGGAGGGGCAGGTGACAGATGCTACCTGTCTCTATGTCAGTGCAACGGGATGTCTAACCGCTTCTGGGGCTGGGGCCGAGAGGATGATGAGTTCTACCGGCGCATCAAAGGAGCTGGGCTCCAGGTAAGGCTCCCCTGCCCTGGGTCCTGCCACCTCCTCAGGTACTGTAACTGCCCTGAGGTTGCCTTTTCTTGCTATGAAAAGTTCCTGGGGTTTGGAGATGCTCCCCATCCCTGGTTCCAGTCACTGCCTTGCACCCAATTTGTAGTGGTTATCCTGCTAGTCCTTCCCCCTCTTCTGCAGGATGGGAATGAAAGCCTGTACCTATGGTCTCCTGGCAGGTAGAGGGACCCCAGAGAAGCTAGTGGTGAGAGCCAAGGCTCCAGGAGGGGTGGCCTGACCTCTGCTTTCCTTGATTTCCTTAGCTTTTCCGCCCCTCGGGAATCTCCACAGGCTATAAGACATTTCAACACCTCCATGACCCAGCCTGGCGGAAGAGGGATCAGAAGCGTATTGCAGCTCAAAAACAGGTACTGCCTGGTCTCCTTATCAGAGGTGGTAGGTGGTGGTCTGGGGAACCGACAGGCCTGAGCATTTCACCAGGTTCTTCTGAGCAGCACATAGCCCCATCCTCTGCTTGCTCAGGTCAGTGGCATTCTGCTTGGGCACCATGCTCTGCTCTGTTGGCTGCTACAGGCCACCTGGGCACTGTGGGTCAGCCCATACCTCAGGGTCCATGCAGGCTGGGGTAGGGGAGGCTTAACTAATAGTGCCAGAATCCTAGCAGACTTGTGAAGCTGAGATGCCTGTCCTTGATAGCCTCTTTGAAGCATATTTTCTCCAAAAGAAAAGTCACTTCTCCCCTGCTTTATTCATGGCTGCAACCTTGGGCAAGAGACTTCATTTCTTTGAGCTCTGGGTTCTCTCTTGATGAGCTTCACAGGAACCTCAATGATGAGGTCCTATGAGATCAGGGGACAGCCAGCACCATGAAATCCTCATTATGTACCCTTTCTGCCTTTCCTTCCCAGGAGCAATTCAAGGTGGACCGAGAGGGAGGCCTGAACACTGTGAAGTACCATGTGGATTCCCGCACAGCCCTGTCTGTGGGCGGGGCCCCCTGCACTGTTCTCAACATCATGTTGGACTGTGACAAGGCTGCAACCCCCTGGTGTACCTTTGGCTGAGTTGCATAGGCAGTAAGGAAGCCTACGCCCAGGCCACACTGCAGCTCAGGCTCAGGACGAAACCTAGTCTGGGGCCCAGCTCTGATAGGCTGTGGAGTGGCCCGAAGAAATGCCGAGCTCTGTATTTACACCAGCCTGGCCCCAAAAGGAGACTTGAGCCAGGACAGGACACATATGATGCCTGGGACGCTGCTGGCAATAAACAGTGATCACAGAAAGGCTGAAAAGTGCTTCAGCTAGCACTCTGCACCCTGCCTCTCTGTGTGCTGTGCTCTACAGTTCTGTTTGCTGAGACCTACAGACAGTGGGAAGGACTGAGCTGGACAACTTCTAATTAGCCTCACTTTTGGTCTTTCCACTAGATTCCTCATGCAGAGACATGTAGGAGCCACAGGGCTGATGTAGGCGGCCATTGCAGCTGGGAGGCTTAGGACTGCAGAAGCCAGAGCACAAACCCCACAGAAAGGACCAGCAGGTACCAGCTTTAGCTGGTTGTCTTATGCTGGAATGTGGACCTCATGTTATCAGGTCTTCTGATTTTTCAAAAGAAACTAGAATGCTGGATTCTTAAGGGAAACCTGATTTTTAAATGATAGCAGCTAACTGAAACTTTCAAAAAGTATGGCAGGCCAAACAAAATGTTGTGGACCCTGGTTTGTCACCTTTTGCTGTGGGGAGGAGGAATGGGAAAAAGCTAACACCTCTTTTAGTTGTCTAGGAATTAGAGTGGAGGAGGGGATGGCAGGTCCAGATGGGAGGAGAAACCAAAGGCACAAATTCAGAAACACCTTCCTGCCAACCCTCTAGGTTTCCAGGCAGCTCCCTGGGTCCCCACCGGGACATCTAAGCCAGGGTTGTAATCCGGAATTGATGTTTCCTGATAATTGAGCCTCACCAGTTGAAATAGGGGGCAAACAGGCCTCAACTATTCAGCAGTAGCCGGAGAGGAGGTGCTTTCTGCATCTCAGTCTCCTTTATGGGGATGGATATGATACCAAAGCACCCAGCTGTGCATTCCCTTGGTGTGTGACCATGTCAGGCCCCCTTTGGTTGGGCTTTGGGGCCGCTTCATCCTGCCCCACTGAGATGAAGACAGGAAGAAGAGCAACTGAGGATCCACAGCACCGGACCTAGGGTTGACACAGTGAGTCAGCAGTGTCTCAAGCCAAGGCTTGAGGGGAGGAGGGAAAACCATGTTTTAAGGTGGCAGGAAGGAAATGGGGAGAAGTAGGCGAATCCCCGAGTGTTCTGGTAGTGGAGGGGAGATTTCCAGCCATCTCCAACATCACATCCAAGGAGGGGTGAAGGGTGGGAACAGCAAGACCATGAGCCTGGGGAGCGATCTTGGAGGAAGCTTTGGAGGGAATCCCAGGGCCAATGAGAGAGTGAGAGTTGAGGGGCCCTGTAAGGCACATTGCTCCTTCTAGGCCAAAGATTTTGGGCAGAGAAGACTGTTAGGGCCATTTAAGCTTGGTTTGTTTAACAGCGGGACACCGTGAAGTGCTGAAGGAAGGGCTTGAGGTCAGGGAGTTGGAAAGGGTGGTATCAACACCTCTGGTCTGAGAAAACTCCTCTTGTAAGAACGATGTGGGGCTCTTCCGCGTGGTGTATGGTTTGTGTACTGTACAACCTGTGTGTACGCTAAGAGATTGAAACAGAGGTAGTTGGTGTTAAGCTTGCGGTCCGACATCTAAACTGCGGTTGTTGTAATCCAGAATTGATGTCCAATAATTGAGCCTCGCTGGTTGAAGTGCGGGGTAAACAGGTCTCAACTATTCAGCAGAGGCGATGGAGAGGAGGTGCTTTCTGCCTATCAGTCTCCTTGAAAGCCTGGCTGCTTCCCTTTGCACCTGGATGTAGCCAGGGCAATAAAAGCTGCCTCTTGGAGTTTGTGGGGATGGATGTGATACCAGAGCCATGCATACCCAGCCGTGCATTCACTTTGCATGTAGGAAGACCTCAAAAGCTAGAGGCTCCTCCTCATCTGTACTGGGGGAGTAGAATGAGCAGAAAGGCCAAGAAGATGCCTTCACCTTGCGGGATCAGTCAGTAGCTGGGCCCATTCCACCCATGTCCCACCCCCTGCCATCACTGCTGCCATCACCTCCCTCATTAAGGTGTAGGTGGCCCCCAGACAGCGCAAGTCTCTGCAGCCTCCCTGAGTCCCCGTTCAGGCCTCCATACCCGCAGGAGTATGTGAGAGAGCTGAGCCGTGGTGGCCCAGGGCGAGCAGATGGCTTTGTCTTCCTTGGGGGCTTGTTTGCCTGCTTTGTGGAGGCAAACAAATATCCCTGCCTCACTGGCCTGCTGAGGTGTGGATAAGATGCACTAGGACAGTGGTGGTGAACCTATGGCACATGTGTCGAAGGGTGCTGTTTGTTATCATTGAAAGCTCTGAAAGGTTTGCCATCACTGCACTAGGACATCTGAGCACCTGGCATGGTGCTTGACCAATGTGGGTATTGTACTAATAGTAACAACCACTTCTTGGGCATTTACCACACACAAACTTCCCTGTATTGCATTATTTCCCAGAGGCCTTAGCTTGAGTTAGGTCACATTTATTACAGGTTTTACAGAAAATGAAGGTGAAGCACAGAGCAGTTAAGTAGCTCGTCTGGGTCACAGAGCTGGGAAGTAGTGGAGCTTGGCATGGCTGCCCTGGGGGAGCTGGGTTTCTGTCCTCTACCCTGAACCGTAGGTACCCATAGGCCCCTTCAGCAGGTCCCCTTCCTCAGCCGGAGAGGCTGGGTGTGGACTGCTGGAGTTGTTAGTGCCTCACATCTAGGAAGAGAGCAGCCACGGAGATGTGAAGTGTCTGTCCCGTGAGTCCTCAGCCTCAGGGAAGATGGGATTCGGTTGCTGGACAACTTCCTTGGGGCTGAGGGACACTGCAGGACATCAGTGGGACCTGGCGTATGGCACTGTGACGAAGTGATCAGTCAGAATAAGAATCGTTTCCAGGGGGATCCACACAGGCCTGGGCATGTTAGGTGCAGGTGTTCCAGGCACCTTATTACTGTTCAGGAACAGGAGACTGGGGGTGAGTCACGAGGCTCTGTAGATGCCTCACCAAGCAACTTGTAATTTTTGTCTAGGAGTGCAGGGTTCTCAAACGGAAAACTGGGGGCAGGGCTAGATTCATTGTTAGGAAAGAGTCTAGCAGGCAGGGCCCAGGGTGAGCTGTAGCTGAGGTCTGAGGAGAGACAAAGCCTAGTCCGAGTGAGAAGTGATGAAGTAAGAAAGAGGCAGTGGAGTGGGGTGAGATCTGCTGCACCCCTGGCATCTGTAAGGCCTGTTGGCTCCCTGCCCAGCATTACCTGTGCACCACTGGGCCTTGCCTTCACACAGAGCCACTCCCCTGCGATCTTTCCCCAAAGGTCAAACAGAAAAGGATGGCTTTTTCACCATCTAGCCCTGTGCTTTGAGAGCATTTAAAAAAAGCAATTTTTGGTGCCAGCATGGATGTGTACACAGCCTCATTCCCATGCTTAGAACAAGAAAGAAGCTCAGCAAACTGAAAGAACTGAAAGAGAAGTGCTTATCTTGGACCCATGCAGGGGACAGGAAGTTGCAGGGCTGCCACCCCACAATCTAGCGAGAGAGATACAGTGACCATCAGCTCATCTGGAGCAGAAGCTGCTGGAGCCTCAAACTAATAGGGAAATTTAAATGGTAATTTTGACAAGTTGATGGAGGCTGAACGTGGTAGAGTCAACATAAATCTCCATCTCTAGCAAGGGGAAAGAGAAAGGAAACATTTAAAAATATGTTCTAAGCTAGATGGAGTAGATCATCCCTGTAATCCTAGCTACTCGGGAGGCTGAGGCATGAGGATAGCTTGAGTCTAGGAGTTTAGGGTCAGCCTGAATCACACAGACACTGAGACTGCCTCTCCAAACAAAAACCTTATCAGAGCTCATCTCTGTCGTGGTGAGAACAGTTCCTCAGCAGCATCCTCAGAGGGATGAGAAGGAAGCTAAGAGATAGACACCTATGCATTTCATAACCCAGGACTCAGATGCACTACAAAGCTAAGATTTAATTATAAAATTACAAAATGCTTCCCTTTGCCTAAACCTTACCACCATACCACCAGGGCTCCAGCATAACAGTAGCAGATTATAACTGAAAGAGCTTCAAGACAGACTGAAATTCATAGGGAGGTTCAAAGACAACAAAGTAGACAAAACCGAGGATACTAGAAGAATTTAAGGCTGGCAACTCAGTCCAACTCCTACTAAACTAGTCAACATCAACTCACACTAACGTTCTACCTACCTCAGTACCTTCACCTTCATGTATTCCAGGGCGTGCTGAAAGAGCTAAGTTCAGACATGATACGGAGTGGAGTGATGAGCCAGAACATTTAAAATAACTGTCTAATATGCTAAGGGCTGTGAGGGAAAAAATAGACACCATGTAAGAAAAGATGAGTCATGTAAGGAGGTGAAAACTCAGAGCGAAAGGAGATGCTAGAAATAACACAGAGATAAAGAATGTGAGATGAAAAAGGCCCTTGATGAGGTCATAAATAGGCCGGACACAGCTGAGGGAAAAAAATCAGTGGCCCTATGGATAGGATGGAGACTTACCAAACAACTGCAAAAAGACGAGATTTTTTAAAAACGCACAATAAGCCAAGTGTCATGGTGCATGTTTACCAATCTTAGCACTGGGAAGCTGAGGCAGGAGGAGCCCAAGGAGTGCGTGTGGGGGGTGCTCCTGAGCCACATAGTGAGACCCTCTCTCTCTCTCAAAAAAAAAGGAACCATCAAATGTTCCTATGCATTATAGGAACACCACAAGGTGAAGAAAGGGAGAACAAAGCAAGAGGAATAATTAATGAAAATAATGATGGCTGATAAGTTTCCAAAATCAATGGAAGACATCAAAAGTATAAGCCTAGGAAGCTTAGAGAACACTAATTAATATCAATATAAACACACACACACACACACACACACACACACACACACAAACAAACAAAATCCCCAAACCTAAGACAAAAAAATCCAATACTTAGACATCCATCAAATTATAGAAAATAAAAACCAAGTGTGGTGGTGCATGCCTATAACCCCAGCGCTTGGGAGACTGAGGCAGGAGAATAGTTGTAAGTTCAAGGGCAGCCTGACCTACACACTGAATTTGAGGCCAGCCTGAACTGCATAGCGAGACCTTGTCTCTAAAACTATCAAGATAAAGAAATAGGTAACAAAAATGTTGAAAGAAGCCCCAGAAAAAGTGCAGACTATAGAGGAAACAGATAGGAATCATAGCCTACTTCTTGTCAGACATCATGTAAGCAAGAAGAAAGGGGAGAGAAAAAGTTTTTTTTGTTGCTGTGCTGGGGATGAAGCGAGGACCTCAGGCATGCGAGGTGAATGCTCCCCACTGAGCTGTACCCCCAGCCCTGGGAATGAAATACCGTATCATCAACTTGAACTTCTAAATCCAGCCAAAGTATCTTTCAAAAGTATATTTAGGAAATCACTAAATTTGATGCTTAGGATGATTTAAATGGTAAATTTAGTTATACAAAAGTTATCTGAAAAAAGAAAGAAATAAAAAGTTTATCAAACAAAAATGAAATTTATTGCCAGCAGACACACACTGCAAGATATGTGAAAGTTCTTTAGTGACAAAGATGACATAGATGAGAAACTCAGACCTGCATTAAAAAAAGGAATAAATGAAGGTAATAGAAAATCATTTCCATTTCTTATTCTTAATTGATCTACTCGGTAACTATCTAAAGTATTAAAAGCAACGGTGCATAGGGGACTATAGTATAAGATGAACAAAAGAAATGTTATAAGAATGAGGAGAGCTGGTGGTGGCTGAGGCAGGAGGATCGTGGCACATTCAAGTCCAGCCTGGACTATGTAATTTTAAGGTACCTCCTATGCATGTATTGACCAAACCATAATTTGAAAGTGAACTTTCATTGTAAGAGTCATTGAGGTGAATTGTCTACATTCATTCTAAGTCTGTATGGCTAACTTTAGGGCAATGAATTAAAATGTGTTAAAAGAAGTATAACTGATTTGCTAAGAGCTGGGCATGGTGGCTCATGCCTGTAATACCAGCACTTGGGGGCTGAGGCAGGAGGATTGCTATGGGTTCAAGGCCAGCCTGGGCTACATAGCAAGCTTCTGTCTTAAACAAAACAAAACAGAACAAAACAAAAATTGATGTACTAAGAGAGGCTCTGAGAAGGTTTTTTGTTTTGAAAGGGAGTTTCAGTGTCTGTGTGGTTCAGGCTGACCCTAAACTCCTAGATTCAAGCTATCCTCATGCCTCAGCCTCCCAAGTAGCTGGGATTACTGCGATGAACTCCATCTAGCTTAGAGCATATTTTTAAATGTTTCCTTTCTCCTTCCCCTTGCTAGAGATGGAGATTTATATTGAATCTTTACCATATTTAGTCTCCATCAACTTGTCAAAATCACCATTTAAATTTCCTTCCTAGTTTGTGGAAGGAAAATGGATCCGCAAGCTGAAGGCTTGGTTCAAATGGTGTCACACGTCTGAAGGCTGGCAGATTCAAGTCAGAAGAAGAATTGACGTTTCAGTTTAAGTCTGAAGACAGAAAAGAAGGCTTCGGGTTCTGTTCTGTCTCTCTCTCACTCAGTGACATTCACAGCAATCGGACAATTGTCTAACTCTTCTGGCTTCCTCCATATTTCAGGCACTTCCCCTAACAAAATCTTTGCATGGTTAACCATGTGTTTAGGTGTCTGTTTCTCTGAGCACCTGGAGTGACGCACTAATTTCTTTTCTCTTTTAAAGAAACATTAAGTATACAGAAAGAGCACATGCAGCCTGGGCTGCAGTTTGAATTTCACTGCTTACTAGATGTATCATTTTCTTTGAGATAACTTCTCTGAACTTAACTTGGGCCAGAGCTGTTGGAGGATTGAATGGTATATTAAGAAGGTAATAGCCAGGCCTGGTGGCGCATGCCTGTAATCCCAGCACTCGGGAGGCTGAGGCAGGAGGATTCTTGCAAGTTTGAGACCAGCCTGGGCTACAAAGTGAGCTCAAATCCAGCCTGAACTACATAGCAAGACTGTCTCAAAAAAAAAAGACAAAAAAAAAAAAAAAGGAAAGAAAGAAAGAAGGTAAGTGCTGTGGTATCGATGTTGTTTGTTCCCCAAAGATTTGTTTGTTGAAATCTTGGTCCTCAGCATGGCTGTTTTAGGAGGTAATGGGACCTTTACAAGGTGGGGCCCTGTAGGAAATGATCAGGTTATTGAGTGTGATGGTCTGTAATTCTTTCATGTGGTTATAAAAGAGTGGGCTGCCCCTCCCCCATCCAGTTTCTTGTCTTGCCACGTGATCTCTCCCTTTCCCACGCCCCCTGCCATGATGCCATTGCTACCAGGTGATGCAACCAGGCAGGCCCTGTCAGAGCCAGTACCATGCTGTTTGGACTTTCAGTCTCCAAACTGTGAGCTAAATAAGCCTATTTTCTTTATGTTTCCTATCTTCAGGTATTCTGTTATAGTAACAGAAAATGGACTAATACAATAAGTAATGTGAAATCCAAAGAAAAATCTATAATTTAAATCATAGTATTAAAATATCTCAATTTTGTGGTTTTGACAGTTGTATTGTAAATATAAAGCATTCCCAAATAAAAATATCTTAAATATAAACTACATAGGAACAACACAGTACTTGCTCAATAGGTGGCAGAATCCTGCCCTTCCCGTTAGCACTGACAGAATTGAGAGGTGTCTCTGCTACTCCACACATGAGCCATGCCCTCTTCCCCACAAAGACAGTCTACCTATGGGCTTCCTGGGCTGTGACATTGGATTAGAAGGAGGTAGTATTTTATTTAATGAGAAGGGTAACTTTTTTTGTCTGATAGCTCAGCTCTTGCTATTTCCTTCACCCAGAAAGGAAGTGTCCGAGTCTGATTTTTGTTCTATAACAGAATACCTATGACTATATAACTTGAAAGAAAAGAAGCTTATTTGTGGTTGCAGTTCTGAAGTCTGGAAAGCACAAGATTGAGTAGCTCCGTCGGGTGAGGGCCTTCGTTGCTGTTATGGACTGCAGAGTGGGGAGGCAGCACCGGGCATCACGTGGTAAAAGGGAGCGCTTGAAGGAGGCAAAGCCAAACTGGTTTTTTCTAACAGATGCACTCTGGAGATAACCCATGAATTGGTTAATCCACTTGTTCTTTTTTTTTTTTTTTTTTTGTTAATCCACTTATGAAGCAAAACTCTCATGGTACAATCACCTCTTACTAGTTCACAAGGACACACATTTTAACATGAGTTTTGGTGGGGACATTCAAACCACAGCAGAGAGGAATAAGTGTTTGCCGTTCACAACCATCCCTCAGTGCTCTTCGTCAGAGGCCTCCCCAGCTGTCCGCTCTAGAGTCCCCCCCCCGTCACACACGCTCACACACACGCTCACACACACACACACGCACGCACGCGCGCGACGGCTTACAGTACTTTATTGCCCCATTTAGCTGTTACCCTGAGCTGAAATCTTTGTTTTCTCTCCCCGTACACTCCTCCTAGCAGAATATCAGCCAGTGAGCTCAGGGGGCTGATGTGTTGTTTGCTGCTTGTCCCCGGGGCCTGTGCCCAGCTGGCACGCCTCCTTTGTTACGGAGCTAAGTTGAGATCACCCTGGCAGCAGGTTCCACCCCTCAGCTTTGCCACTGTTGCTCAGGCCTCCTCTGCCCCAAAAGATGTCGCTCTACTTTCCAGTCTTGCTCTGGAGGCCTGGGGCCGGCCCCAAGCCCACCTGGGCTCTGTCTTCTCGCTCACTTGCCCTTTCCACTTTGTCTCCCTGTCTACTGACAGCTGCGTGCTGTCTGCCAGCCTTTATTTTGCTTCATTTAGGCTCATTTGCACTAGTCCCCTTTTTGGGAGCAACCCCTGGAGGGCAGCACCTGTTCTCATGGCTCTGGTTCAGTCCCTAATTAGCAGTGTGGCTTGGAGAAGGTGTTCCCTGCAGGGCAATTTTATCCCCTCTGGGAACTCCGGAGCAGAGCAGCTCACAGGCTCAGCGGCAGGTCTTTCTTTGCAAGCTCCTTCGCCAGGGCAGCAGGAAGCCTAGAGCAACTTACATGCCAGCTAGGGTATGTACAGGGGAACATGCTGTCAAAATTCTTACTTGGAAGGGGTGATGAAGCCCAAGTGCTTGCTATTGTTTGGCTATGGCTCGAATGTGTTTGGACCCCGAGGGTTCATGTTGTGGAAATTAAGTCCCCAGTGTGGCAGTGTGGAGATGGTGGGGCCTGTAAGGAGGGAAGCTGAGTGGGAGGCTGTAAGAGGGGACCCTCCCCACTTTCTGGCTCCCTGTTCTCATGGCGAGCTCTCCCTCCACCCCATCATCCTGCCATCTGCCTCAGGGTGATGTCCCAGAGAGCTCCTGCCAGCGTTGCCATTATGTTGTTTGGACTTTAAGCTTCCTAAAGTGTGAGCTAAGTAAACCCTTCTTCTTTTTTTAAGTAAGTACTCAGTCTTGAGCATTTCATTTTGGCAATGCAAACTGACTAATACAGTGCTCTGGGGGCTGAGGTGACTTGCCTTCCCTCCCAGGTATGTGTGAGCCTCCCTGTCCTCACCACAGGATTGCAGTCCTGGAGGCCACAGTCAGGAGGTGGGTTGGGGGTCTGATCTGCTCCTTGAAATTGGAATGAGAAAGAGTCTCAGGGAGTGTTCTCACCTCCAAGGTATATTTTCTTTTCACCCTTACAGTTGGCAAAACCAGAAGGTAGCATCAAGATAACTTTTGACCACCCTGTGCAGTGCCCTAGATTCTCAGCCCAGAGTGGGAAATACTTCCCTGACACAGCATCACATCCACCTCTCACTTTCCCCAGCTGCAGAGGACTCATCAACACATAATAAATCATTTTGCTTTTCATAGAAATGACACCAAGGCCAAAGAGAGGAGGCAGACACAATGGGCCCATGAGACTTACCTGGAAGGAGAGAGTGCCATGCTGTGTCAGCCAGGATCAGGCAGCTGAATCTCCAGATTCAGCCAGGCAGGTGTGAATTCTGCCTCCACTTTAACTCTCTATGCAATGGCAGGCAATTCATTCAACCTGTGTCAGCTTTGGTTTCCCCACTGACCTACCTTGCATAGCTGCTCAGAGAGAAGAATGTGTTAAGCATTTGATACAGTATATGGTATGCCTAAGGAGTACTTGATAAACAGTAGCTTTTATCACTCCTGAATTGCTGTAACAAGGGATGAAGCTGTATCTGGCTTTAGAGTCTCATTACTTCATTATGTCAGCAACATTCTAACCTAAACATCTGCTCTTGCTTGCTCAGGATTTTTTTTCAACTTTTACTTTTTAATTTTTTTGGTACTGGGACTAGAACTCAGGACCTCATGTTTGCCAGGCAGGTGCCATGCCGCTGAGCTATATCCCTGGCACTTGCTGAGGATTTTGAGGGTCTTGCACATCCACCTTGCAGAAGATGCAGGCCATTTCCACAGCCATATGGAAGAACTTGGCCTAAGACCTTGATTTCACTTTTAAAACTAATTGCTATTAACCAGGTTATACAAACAAACTTGATGCAAACCTATGACAAAAAGGAAAGAAACACGTTTCCCAGGCTCTGTCAGTGTGGCATGGACAGGACATTACCATGTGGCCCTGGAAGTCCCCAGAGACCTGGGGCTACTCTAAATGTTTTAAGGTCTCTCTTTCCTATATAGTCACCTCATGGGGTTCTTTGGTGAGATGGATTTCTGTTAACAGAAGGTTATTGGCAAGGTTGGAAAAGCAAAATGTAAGGTTTTTAATTAAATAATTAATTAAAAACATGAGCTATGTTGGGAAGAACAAATTCAAGTACAATCCAGAATCTATGGGCATGCCTGTCAGTAGGACTCAATCCTGGCCATATACCTAAATCTATCGAGAGTTCTAAAAGCATACTGCCTCTTCTCACCCCCAACTTGTTAAATTAGTCTTAATTAATTAATGAGTTGTTAAGTCCAAGTTTCTTTAATTTAAAAACTGGGAGTCATCCTTCCAGGAGGCACAATATGCCGCACTTATTTCCTGGCTCCCCTAGTTGATTCATATGAACTCTACCTCATTGCTCTTAGGGAGTATGAAAGTGTGGAGTGAAAATCACACAAAGGAGATTTAGGTAAAACATGAGACTGAAGTCCCAGAGAGATCATCCTGGAAGAGCTGGAGGCCTGGAAGGGCACAATCTGGATTCCAGAATCACTGATTCCAGGATGACTTGTGGAGAGTTAGACAGGTCTAATACCTGGTTCTGCCACTTGAAGCTCTGATTTAGTTGGTCTGGGGTAACATATGGGCCCCTGGGAATGAAAAGATCCC
The DNA here is from genome assembly GCA_004027595.1 of Dinomys branickii. Taxonomy (NCBI): domain Eukaryota; kingdom Metazoa; phylum Chordata; class Mammalia; order Rodentia; family Dinomyidae; genus Dinomys; species Dinomys branickii. The sequence continues at coordinate 763 of PVLD010016071.1, read as the reverse complement.
TAGGTAATTCCAACGGGTAGCTGGAGTGGAGAACACCAGCACTAGACAGTCCTTGGGCTATGTCCTTAGGCCCAGGAGCCCAGTTTACCAAGGCCTGCAGGAGGAGGGACAGGGAAACTGCGTTTCGAAAGGTGTGTGGTTAGCCTGGGAGGAACCAGGTTCAGGTGAAGCTGTTGGCACCATGACTGCACAGGCAAAGGCTTCAGTAGCGAGGGGAGCCCGGGGAGCGTTGTGGAGTATTGGTATCATTTGTGCCCGGTATCGCTTAGTTGCTTTTGTGTCCTGCTACACGTCTGTGTGTCTGGGAGAAAGGAAGGAAGAAGTATTGGATTTTATCTGATTCTTTTTAAAATATATGCCCACTCCCCTTTTAAAACACTGATACACCAAAAAAAGGTATTCCTATACTATATTTTTCCAGTCCCAAGGACAGAACCCAGAGCCTTGTGCATGCCAGACAAGCACTGTACCACTAAGTTACCTCTGCAGGCCCAGATCGAGGCCATTTTTAGTAAGCCAAGAACATAATTTATTTATTTATTTATTTATTTATATTCTTTTTTATTTTTTTTAAATTTTATTTTAAAGACAAAAGAATGGAGACATATGAACCAGAAAAGCCATAAACAATACAGAAAATACAAAGTTATACAGAATATAGTAGGGAATTAGAACTGGATGTTGTATTACATAGTTATCTTCACGTTAGTTAACACAAAAACATTAAAGGAAATACCAAATTATAGATAAGATAGTAGGGAAT